>SJYC01061662.1:0-32565 GCA_006408675.1 Madoqua kirkii
TGTGTGTGTGTGTGTGTGTGTGTGTGTGTGTGTGTGTGTGTGTGTCCAGTCTTCAATAAGCCAGTTTCCTCCAGCTGTGCTGCGGTACATCTTCAGCTTTTGTTTTTAATCTCCCAGAAGCTCGGTAATGGGCTTAACTCAGACTGCCTTGGTTTTCTAGCCCAGGCACCCTTTAGAATATTGATCTTCCTTTTAGATTTTGTGATTTAAATGCAGAGTCCTTTGCCCTCATCAAAGGTTGTTAATGAATCCCCCAGCTGGTGTCCGATGCTGACAGTTGCAGACTTCACCATTCTTCTTTGAAAGCTTCAGCTCTAATGATGCATTTCCATTTAGCTGTAGAACAGCGTGGAGCACGCTGAGCTGACTTCAGGCCTTCCAGAGTAGAGCTGGATGTTGGGCGGCCCGCAGAACCTTCTTGAGTTTCTCCTTCCCCTTGCCTGCTTCTCTCCTCATCAATTCATCTCTTGCTGCTGTTCAGCTGGTCAGTCGTGTCCGACTCTTTGCAACCTCATGGACTGCAACACTCCAGGCCTCCCTATCCATCACTGTTGCCCTGAGTTTGTTCAAATTCATGTCCATAGAGTCAGTGATGCCATCCAACCATGGCATCGTCCATGGTTGTCATCCCCTTCTCCTCCTGCCCTCAGTCTTTCCCAGCATCAAGGTCTTTTCCAATGAGTTGGCTCTTTGCATCAGGTGGACAAAGTATTGGAGCTTCAGCATCAGTCCTTCCAATGAATATTCAGCATAGATTTCCTTCAAGATTGACTGGTTTAATCTCCTTGCTGTCCAAGAGTCTCTTAAGAGTCTTCTCCAGCATCACAGTTTGAAAACATCAGTTCTTTGAAGCTCTTTAAGGTCCAACTCTCACATCCATACATAACTTCTGGAAAAACCATAGCTTTGACTATGCAGACCTTCACTGGCAAAGTGATGTGTCTGCTTTTGAATATGCTGTCTAGGTTTGTCATTTCTTTTCTTCCAAGGAGCAAGCGTCTTTTAATCTCATGGCTGCAGTCACCATCTGCAGTGATTTTGGAACCCAGGAAAATGAAGTCTGTCACTGTTTCCATTTTTCACCATCTATTTACCATGAAGTGATGGGATCAGATGCCATGATCTTTGTTTTTTGAATGTTGAGTTTTAAGCCACTTTTTCACTCTCCTCTTTCACCTTCATCAGTTCATCCCTGCACCACCCCCACCCCCAGACATTTTAGCACCATCATTTCTCCTTTTGTCACCATAGGCAACCACTTTCTCATGTAAACACAAAGCAGATGATTCCTTGCGACTTCTTCACTCCCAAATGTGATGCTTAGTATAAGGTCTTGGGTGTTCTGCTTCAATTTAACAAAAATTTCTCGAATCCCTTCAATGCACTAGCACTATAGAGAAAGCAAGCTGGGTATGCACACTCTTCAGATGTCTAGAAACTCTGGTTTAATAATGGATCAGGAGAAGTATACATCTGTTTGATACAAGACAGAGTATCAAAACTGAGTAATTATAAATAAAAAAGTGAAATCATAAAGTGAGCTAAAGTAGGTCAGTGAAAATCTCCTGAATATTCGCTGTGTTGTGTGCTCAGTCATGCCCAACTCTTTGCAACCCTGTGGACTATAGCATGCGAGGCTCTTCTGTGTGTGTGTGTGTGTGTGTGTGTGTGTGTGTGTGTCCAGTCTTCAGTTAGCCAGATTTCTCCAGCTGTGCTGTGGTACATCTTCAGCTTTCGTTTTCTTGCCTGCAATTTTCCAGGCAAGAATCGTGGAATGGATTGCCATTTCCTTCTCTAGGGGATCTTCCTAATCCAGAGATTGAACTCCAGTCTCTTTCCTCTTCTGCACTGGCACAGATTCTTTACCACTGGGGCACCTGGAAAGAATATTTTGGGGAATAAAATGTCACTAGATAAATTTAGTGATATATGACCCCTTCACAGTGGCTGCATCAATGTGCTATCCATCCGCAAATATATGGGCTTAACTTTCAAATTCAGCTAACACAGTCTGACATATTCTTATGCTCCAGTATAGTAGACTCAACTTTTGACTGCTTTCACCTAAGAAGAAATTAGTGCCACCATAATGGGGTGGGGGAGTGCAGTTTTTCAGCATTTATCAAAAGCCATGAAAACTGCCTCACTAGGAGTTCATCCTGTGGACATAATTAGAGATATAACCCCAGGCCCTTTCTGTTCCCATCACAAACCCCTCCTGGCTGCCTTGGGCTCTTCCTCCACCACCTGTGCATCACCAGAGGCTTTGGCTTAAAGCAGAGTAGGGAGACTTTAGTCCACTCGGGCCAGAGGCGAGGCCAAGCTTGGGGACCATCATCAACTACAAATTGGCGCTTGCCAAGGGCATTTGCTCTCTGCCTTTGCAGAGATTAAACCCTGTTTTTGCTACAGCTGTGGATCTTCAACATCCCCTGAAGAGAGTCCAGGTTGGAGAGTGGGGCATTCTGTGCTCCAGGAAACTGGTGGAACAGGTCTTTAGATAAATATTTTCAGAAACTGATTTCACGATCCCAATCCTTGCATCACCTCATATCTAGAAAAGCACTAAATCATGGTGACATCAGCTCAAGACTAGCAGAAAACCTTTGACTGCTCTCAACTCCCTCTTTGCGGAAATATTACCTATCGATCTTTCCCTACGACCTCTTTGGAGCAGCCTCTCAGAGGTCTCTGAGCTGCTGTCCCCCGAGCTGCAGTCCTCATTTTGCCCCAAATAAAACTTAACTTGCAGCTCTCACCTTCTGCATGTTTTCTTAGTCGACACCTCTTAACTGAGTCTTCCCAAGCTCAGCCCAGGATGTGCCTGCAAGGGTTCCAGGTCCCCGCAGACCATTCCACCTGCTTCTGATGGAAGGGAATCTGACTGAAGCCCCGTGTCTCTGCTTCACTTTCAGCTGCCACATTAATCGCATCCTGGAGTCTCCTCGGGGAAACGCTCTGCTGGTCGGCGTAGGGGAAGTGGCAAGCAGAGCCTGACCCGGCTGGCGGCTTTTGTCAGCTCCATGGACGTATTCCAGATCACGTTGCGGAAAGGCTACCAGATCCCAGACTTCAAGGTAGGAGGGTCGGCGGCTGCAGGAGGAGACCCAGCCTCTCCCAAGCTCCCCAGCTCCCTGTCACCCTGCGTTAGCTCTTCGGCTCCCTCGCCCGGAACCTCCCCTTCACAGTCGGTCCACCTTCTTCTTAGACTCTGGGCTGGTGCCTGGAGGGGCTCATTAGACCCTGCCTGAGAACCTGGCCTTCCCAAGCTCTGTATCTGGGAGACCTCAGCTGCTTAGTGACATCTGTAGAGCCTCAGCTCTCACCCAAATAGGAAGCACATCGATTAATAATACATCAGGGTCAACAACAACAAATTTCCTAGCAAATGATTGTATGTGCATATGTGTGAGTGTGTTTGTGTGTTCCCCTGTATACATGTATTTTTTGCAATACAAGTCTTTTCCTAGAGCTAGTCATAAAAACGCAAAACTCTGCTATTGTAAGATATAGTCATCTACCCAGGCCTGGAGGCCCAAGTACGTGGGGACTATTTTGTCAGGACTAAGAGCTTTTGCTTTCCCCCTGGTGCGAGTCATTCACTCGTGTGATGATTTAAGTTAACACAGGTGAACAGGGGGCCATCTTTGTCTTTGGAAAGCTGTTGTCTCTTTGCACAAGGCAGGAGTCCTAGAAACTCATTCAGGAGCCACAGTGGTTGTGTGAACTAAAGATCATCACTATTTATTCTATTTTTCCATCTGTGGGATCAAGGCCTAGGAATGAGGCATATTTTTCTGCCTGTGAGTTCAAAGTCACACTCCTCCTTCCCTCCCGTTGCCGTCTTTCCTTGTTTCCTCTGAGAGCAGACAAGAGATCGGTCCCATTCCTAAAAAGTGGGTGGGGGTCCTTTTCAAGGAGGCCCTCTTCTCGGAGGGCTCTGACGTGATTTCTGCAGGCGGACCTGGCCGGCCTGTGCCTGAAAGCTGGGGTCAGAACCTCAGCACCGTGTTTCTCATGACCGATACCCAAGTGGCTGACGAGAAGTTCCTCGTGTTCATCAACGACCTCTTGGCATCTGGTAAGAGACTTTTGCACTTGAATATCTCTAATGAATTCTTACTGGAGTCAGTCATTCCCAGGTGGAGGCTTGGTTCAAGTCAGAAGAACAAGGCCACAGAAATGAGGGAGAAAACCGATGCAGGGGAGACTTGGTTCATGAAGGTCCTTCGAGGGCTGGTGCTGGGCCTGCTGTTTTTCATTGTCCTTACACTGCAAACAGACAGCAGTCTTGGGGCTTCCTTAGGTGGGACCGGATATGACAATAGGAAGAAGAACAGCTTAAGGACCGGCTGACCTGCTGAGTCCAGAGAGAAGGTGCTGTTCCCTCCTACGCCCAAGACAGAGAAAATGGAACATGTGCAGTATTTCATGGAGGTTAGGTGTTAGCTGCAAGATACACAGAAAATGTGTACCCACAAAAGTTAGACAACAGGGCAAGGTTAGGTTGCCAGTTTAATTAATCAAGGACTCAGAACTTTATGCACACAAAGCAGAAGCAGGAACGGACAGAGGATGGTTTTCTTAAATTACAGAAAACTTGACAAAGGCCGTCTCAATGTCCCTGTGACAATGTGAATGCAAAATAGGACTTCACTGGGAAGTTCAATTCTTGATACTTTGCTGTCCTTATTTATTTAGGGATTTAGGACTTAGGTCAGCCATTCAAGAAAAAAAAAGTTTATGTATACATATATATGTATCTATAAACATATACTACTATATAAAAATATGTATATATGCATACACAAGATATATATGTGTGTGTATATATATATATATATTTAAGGACTTCTGCAGTAGTCTAGTAAGAATCTGCCTTACAAAGCAAGGGATATAAGTTCAGTCCCTGGTTGGGGAGATAAGACCACACATGCCTTGGAGCACTTGATGACAACTAAGTCCAGATGCAGCCAAATAAACAAATATTAAATGTTGGGAAAAAATTTTAAGATATTATATTTATATATGTATACCCAAGAAGATAAGACAATATAGTACAAAAATTATGCTTTTCAGAAATTTGAGGGGAGATGTATATATTTATATTAATTAAAAAGAGAATATTATTTCTTGACTCAGTCCAAATTTGACATCTACAAAGCCACCTCTTCATCTGGACTGATAAAATAGTCTGTGCACAGGTATTCTGAACACAGTTTCTGCCTCCAGATTTCCAGCATTTCAGAAAGCCTGTTTTTCTGCACCTCCAGGCTCTCTGACTAAATCTTCCTTAGTTTATAAAGCCCAAGGACCAAGATCACAGTGTGATTCTCCAAAGTCTGTTCCATGTCATATAACATATCTTTCAGGATGGCTCCTCTCATGCGGTCTCTAGGAACTTCACAGCTTTGTAGTCGTTGACTGCCTCAAATTTTGTTCCCTTGTACCCAGGGCCATTTCACTATCACTTCCATGATGAGCCACTGTCCCTGGTTTGGACCATGCACTAGCAGGCTCTGTGAGAAGACTTTGGCTTTCCTCTGATGAGGACCAGAGTCCCAGGTTCCTTACTGTGCTGGTTCCAACCATTACACTGACTCCACATTCTCATTTCTTTCCCAACCTGCCCGATTTAAGTTACCTTTCGGTCCAGGAATTGGCCTATTAACTCTTGCACCTTTCCTCCTCCAATCCAACAAGTGGTTCTTTTCTCTTTTTCATAATTCATTTTATTTATTTTTAGCTGTGCTGGGTCTTTGTTGCTGCTCGGGTTTTTCTTTAGTTGCAGTGCACAGGCTTCTCATTACGATGCTTCTCTTGCTGTGAAGCACTGGCTCTAGGGCTCGTGGGTTTCAATAGTTGCAGCATGTGGGCTCAGTAGCTGTGGCTCCCAGGCTCTAGAGCATAGGTTAGGTTCAATAGTTATGGCGCATGGGCTTAGTTGCTCCCAGGCATGTGGGATCTTCCCAGACCAGGGATCGAACCTATGTCTCTTGCATGGGCAGGCAGATTCTTTACCACTGAACTACCAGAGAAGTGAAAGGGAAAGTCGCTCAGCCATGTCTGACTCTGTGCAACCCCATGAACTGCATTCCGCCAGGCCTCTCTGTCCATCACCCAACTACCAAACTCATGTCCTTGGAGTTGGTGATGCCATCCAACCATCTCATCCACTGTTGTCCCCTTCTCCTCCTGCCCTCATTCTTCCCCAGCATCAGGGTCTTTTCAAATGAGTCAGCTCTTCGCATCACGTGGCCAAAGTACTGGAGTTTCAGCTTCAACATCAGTCCTTCCAATGAACACCCAGGATTGATCTCCTTTAGGATGGACTGGTTGGATCTCCTTGCAGTCCAAGAGACTCTCAAGAGTCTTCTCCAACACTGCAGTTCAAAAGCATCAATTCTTTGGTGCTCAGCTGTCTTAATAGTCCAACTCTCATATCCATATATGACCACTGGTCCGCCTTGATGAGACAGACCTTTGTTGACAAAGTGATGTCTCTGCTCTTTAATATGCTGTCTAGATTGGTCATAACTTTCCTTCCAAGGAGTAAACATCTTTTAATTTCATGGCTGCAATCACCATCTGCAGTGATTTTGGAGCCCCCCCAAAATAAAGTCAGCCACTCTTGCCACTGTTTGCCCATCTGTTTCTCATGAAGTGATGGGACCAGATGCCATGATCTTAGTTTTCTGAATGTTGAGGTTTAAGCCAACTTTTTTCACTCTCTTCTTTCACTTTCATCAAGAGGCTTTTGAGTTCTTCTTCACTTTCTGCCACAGGGGTGGTGTTATCTGCATATCTGAGGTTATTGATATTTCTCCTGGCAATCTTGATTCCAGCTTGTGCTTCTGCCCAGCATTTCTCATGATGTACTCTGCATATAAGTTAAATAAGCAGGGTGACAATATAAAGCCTTGACATATTCCTTTCCCTGTTTCGAACCAGTCTGTTGTTCCATGTCCAGTTCTAACTATTGCTTCCTGACCTGCATATAGGTTTCTCAAGAGGCAGGTCAGGTGATCTGGTATTCTCATCTCTTTCAGAATTTTCCACAGTTTGTTGTGATCCACATAGTCAAAGGCTTTGGCATAGTCAATAAAGCAGAAATAGATGTTTTTCTGGAACTGTCTTGCTTTTTTGATGATTCAGCAGGTGTTGGCAATTTGATCTCTGATTCCTCTGCCTTTTCTAAAACCAGCTTGAACATCTGGGAGTTCACAGTTCATGTATTGCTGAAGGCTGGCTTGGAGAATTTTGAGCATTACTTTACTAGCGTGTGAGATGAGTGCAATTGTGTGGTAGTTTGAACATTCTTTGGCATTGCCTTTCTTTGAGATTGGAGTGAAAACTGACCTTTTCCAGTCCTGTGGCCACTGCTGAGTTTTCCAAATTTGCTGACATATTGAGTGCAGCACTTTCACAGCATCATCTTTTAGGATTTGAAATAGCTCAACTGGAATTCCATCACCTCCACTAGCTTTGTTAGTCCATGGAATTCTCCAAGCCAGAATACTGGAGTGGATAGCCTTTCCCTTCTCCAGGGGATCTTCCTAACCAGGTCTTTTACATTGCAGGCAGATTCTTTACCAGCTGAGCCACAAGGGAAGCCCAAGAATACTGGAGTCAGTAGCCTATCCCTTCTCCAGTGGATCTTCCTGGCCCAGGAATCAAACTGGGGTCTCCTGCATTGCAAGCACATTCTTTACCATCTGAGCTATGAGGGAAGCCCTGAAGCCCTGTCCCTTTCTTAAATACTGTCTTCTTAACATCCCACCACCTTCTACAAGAGTACTTCATCTCCAACACTGCCTCACCTTTTATTATTTTACCAAATAATGAGATACAGGTCTAACTGCCCTTCCACTCTGAAGCTGTGCCCTAAAGTCTAATTTCTAAAACAATCAAAAAGGTTGAATTGTGCTTCTTAAGACTTACAGCTTTGGAGATGTCAGGCAAGTTGCAGACTCACTCTGCATCTCATTTGGCTCCAGTCCAGCCGGGTCACCTTCTCCTATAATAACATCTGAGACAGGAGACGTTACACTTTTACTAATTGAAATTTTATTCCTCAATGAAGTATTTTTAATTTTGCATTTGGAAGACAACTTGTTTCAAGTTCAAATGAATTTCTGAAACCCTGCCCAGTGAAAACTTACTGCAGTCTATCTGCTCCAAAGTCATGGAATTTCAAGCTCATATTTCTTTTGTACGGCTTTTAGACAAAAACAGGATTTGCATTAAAGATGTCTATATGGAGATACAGTGAAAAGTAATATTTTTCTAATCTTCCTCCCTTTTTCCTTACTGTTTTGACAGGGAGAATTGAGCATATCTGAGTTATAATTTTCCCTGTCAGGTAGTTTCTGACTAGAAATTAACTTACTGCCAATCCAGGCAGCGGTTACAGAGGTTCCTCAGGGCCTTGTCATCCCCCTTAGTTTTTTAATTTCATGGGACTGTGCAATCACTCATTCTTGGATAACACAGTGCATGTGTGTGTGTGCTCAGTCATTAAGTCATGTTTGACTCTTTGTGACGCTATGGACGGTAGCCCACAGGGCTCCTCTGTCCATGGGCCTTTTCCAGTAAGGATACTGAAGTGGGTTGCCATTTCCTAATCCAGGGTATCTTCCCAACCCAGGGATCAAACCTAAGCTTCTGTGTCTCTGCATTGGCAGGTGGGTTCTTTATCACTGAGCCACCTGGGAAGCCCAGATAACATAGTGTTGTTTCTCAGTCACTCAGTCACGTCCAACTGTTTGCAACCCCATGGACTGCACCATGCCACGCTTCCCTGTCCTTCACCATCTCCTGGAGCTTGCTAAAACTCATGTCCATTGAATGATGATGCCATCCAACCATCTCGTCCTCTACCGTCCCCCTTCTCCTCCTGCCTTTGATCTTTCCCAGCATCAAGGTCTTTTCTAATGAGTCAGCTCTTCACATCAGGTGGCCAACGTATTGGCACTTCAGCTTCAACATCAGTCCTTCAAATGAATACTCAGGATTGATTTCCTATAGGATTGACTGGCTTGATCTCCTTGCTGTATCTCAAGCAAGGGACTCTCAAGGGACTTGAGACTCTAAAGAAGGACTCTCAAGAGTCTTCTCCAACACCACAGTTCAAAAGCATCAGTTCTTCAGCACTCAGCCTTCTTTATGGTCTAACTCTCACATCCGTACATGACTACTGGTTAAGCTATAGCTTTGACAATACAGACCTTCGTGGGCAAAGTAATACCTCTGCTTTTTAATATGCTGTCTAGTTTTGTCATAGCTTTTCTTCCAAAAGATAACAAGTAGAGACAAGGAAACTACTAGAAAACTATGCATTGGGCTATCTTGTAATCAGCTCATCTCTCTCTAGTTATCTACAAATCCTGTTAGATTGAGGATAAGGTACAATGAGTGAATTCCACTGATTTAACACTCCAGTGATTCATCTTCCTCAGTGACTTAAAGTGGGCTCAGTGGGCTATCTGCTTTCCTCCCACACTTCTGTAGCTTACTCTTTCATCCCTTGGATTCCTGACACCATTTCTAAGATCAAACTGTATTTTTAATTCAACACTTGATTGGTAAATCCCACTTCTGACACTAGCCAAACATTTTGGAACCCATCATTATGCCACTTGCATCTCAGATTGGTTGCAGACTGACAGTAAGAAATCCTACGCTCAAAGTTAAAATTTAAATCAAATTTCTGATTCAATTAGCAAAAGCCATATAATTGTATAAGAAGCAGGATGGCTACGCAAATCGGAGTGAATAAAGCCTTTCAGTCTCTTTCTTTGGCTGCCAGAGTCCTTAACAGGGCTCTTGAAGCTGCTGGTGAGACGATGCGTGAAATATTGGCCCTTGCTGAATCTGAAAAATTCAATTCCTACTATGTCCTTGTTGTCCTATATAATAATTCCTGAATAATGTACATTGACCATCAAATCCAGATATTTTAAAAGTCTACAAAATTTGTTCTCTCTTAGTCCTTGAACCAAACTCAGCATCAGCAAGGCACCATCTTAATCTAAATGGAGAAAACAGAATCTTCTCCTGGCTTTGTGGGAGTGTGCATCTGCCTCCAGGTTTCCAGCAGTCCAGAAAGCCCATTCTACTGCAGTCCCAGCTAAGAGACCTGGTCTACACAGATGTGGTGTCTTTTCTGCTCCTTACTTTCCCAGATTTCATACTTCATTTTACTTCAGGATCTTATTTTGGAATTTCCCTTTTGCTTTTCAAAAGGTTTAATTGTTCACTCAAAAATTAATGCTTCTCTTCCATGGCTCAAATTAAATCACTTTGCATCTACTCACATATTCAAAAATCATTTTTTAAGCATCCATGTTCCAGTGAGTAGCCCCTGTGTGGTCTATTGAAATAGTTTATGAACAATTGAATCCCCTGTCTTGTAAAGCCATGTGCCTCTTCATCCTTGTCCTTTGTACATGTAAAAGTACATGTACAAAAGGGCCAAATCTCCTCTTGGAATATATTGAGTTGGCCAAAAAGTTTGTTTGAGTATTTCTGTAACATCATATGCAAAACCCAAATGAACTTTTTGACCAACCTATTAAAACATGAAGATATTCCCCTGGTCTTCCAGGTGGTCTAGGATTAGATGCCGGGTTGATGCATTAGTGATCTGCACACATCCCATGAGAATGTGGAGTCTGGAGATTTTTGTAACAACATTGGCATTGAGTTCTTCTTCTCCCAAGAGCAGTTGGAACTGGATTTCCTGATGGACCATCTGTGTTTTACGCAAATCGAATTCTGATCCATTTCCCTGGAAGGAACAAAAACGAAGTATAGGGCAAAGAGAAGCTGTCAAACATGCACCAGATCCTCTAAACATCTTTTCTGGTCTTTGTGGATCTATTTATAAGATGCATCCACCCCATAAGCCACGGAAATCTAAGCCAGCACCTGATTGGCTCCAGCTGCCAAACAAAAATGCCCAAAGGATAATGCAAAAAGATGCTTGCGTAACCAACCTGTCTTTGATTCATGTGGTACTAAATCCTCATACACATTGAGACCAGGTCTCTGTGCATTCTCCTACATTACTAACCTCTCCCTTACCACCTGTACCCAACAGGTAAGCAGTTGCCACCAATTCCAACCCCTGTTTCTGAATCCATCCTTCTCTGTCATGGCTACCACTGGTTTTTTCATCTCTTGCTTTAACAAATGCTGCTGCTGCTGCTGCTAAGTCTCTTCAGTCGTGTCCAACTCTGTGCAACCCCACAGACGGCAGCCCATTGGGCTCCACCATCCCTGGGACTCTCCAGGCAAGAACACTGGAGTGGGTTGCCATTTCCTTCTCCAAATGCAGACATGTCTTTTTCTTTTTAATTTATCTTATTGAAGTATAGTTGGGCTTCCCTGGTGGCTCTGTGGTAAAGAATCTGCCTGCCAATGCAGGGGATCTTTCCTGGGTTGGGAAGATGCCCTGGAGGGAGAAAAGGCTACCCACTCCAGTATTCTTGCCTGAGAAATGCCATGGACAGAGGAGCCTGGCAGGCTACAGTCCACGAGGTCTCAAAAAAGTCAGACACAAGTTAGTGACTAAACAACAACAAACAACAATAGAATAGTTGATTTACAATGTTGTGTTAATTACCACTGTACTGCGGTAATTAGTGATCTAGATATATATACATTTACTTCCCTGGTGGCTCAGATGGTAAAGCGTCTGTCTACAATGCGGGAGACCCAGGTTCAATCCCTGGGTTGGGAAGATCCACTGGAGAAGGAAATGGTAGTCCAGTACAGTACTATTGCCTGGAAAATCCCAAGGACAGAGGAGTCTGGTAGACTACAGTCCATGGGTTCGCAAAGTGTCGGACATGACTGAGCAGCTTCACTTCACTTTCAGAGATATATATTCTTTCGATTATCATTAATCACAGGATACTGAATATAGTTCCCTGTGGTGCACAATGAGTGTGTGTGTGCGTGCTCCATCATGTCTAACTCTTTGCAACCCCACGAGCTATAGCCCACTAGGCTCCTCCATACCTGGGTTTTTCCTGCTAGAATACTGGAGTGGGTTGCCATTTTCTCTTCCTGACCCAGGGATTGAACCCATGTCTCCAGCACCTCCTGCAGTGGCAGACAGTTTCTTTACCACTGAGCCACCTAGGAGTTGCCTATACTCTACAGTAGGACCTTATTTATCCATCCTGTATATAAAAGCTTACACTGAAGACACTTCTTAACTCACCTCCCTACATCCCAGGGAGCTCCACTACAATCCATTCTCCTCGCTGCTTCCAAAAGGTCTGTTTAAACCATAATTCCTTCATTAATTCCTAAGTGAATGCAGGATAAGCTGTTTTGTACAGAAAGGCCAAACAAGACAAATCCACTTTGACCTGCTTCCTTCCTTCCTTGCTGGCTTACCTGCCCATTATAATCTAGCAGTTCCTACCTCCTTGAAATAACATACTCTACTGTACCCTGACATCCTTACTGACTCACACTGCTCCTTTTGAACCTCGTGCCCTTCTCTTTCTTTATTAGATTAACTTCTACCCATAGTTCCAGAGTTCTCTGGGGTGTTCTAATATCTCTGGGAAATCTTCCCTAACCCACTGTCGCCTCGAGATCGAGAAACATCCTTGTGTGTTTCCCTGGCACTCAGTGGTTGCACACCACCATTGTATTGCAACGACATTACAAACTTATGAAAGGCGGAGACTGTGATGTCTGTTATTGGTGCATTTTGTTATGAAGTAATCCAGAGATACAAAATATAAGGATTAAATACTTAGCACTCAACTTAGGAAGTAAAACATGGCTGGTGTAATTATAACCCTCTGTAAAGACTGTTACTGTCATCATTTATCTTGTCAGTTCTGAACAGAACTCCTGGCCCATAATTAGCATTCAAGGGGTATTTATTGAACTGAGGTGTATGGTATCAGAAGGATGATGTGCCCTGTTATGTATTACTTTTTATTTTTTGGCTCTGCTAAATTTTAGTTGTCCTGTAGCATGTTGGATCTTAGTTCCCCATCCAACATGTCTTCTGCATTGGAAGCACAGATTCTTAACCACTGGATCACCAGGGACATGCCTAGGTATTCTTTTTGGACGTGTGCTTTGAGAAAGTTTCCAGCCATGTAGACAGAGGGGCAAGGGTCCTGAGACAGTCACCACACTCCCTGAAACCAGGGAAATGTTTTGAAAAATATTATTCCTGGGTGGGGTCAAAGACTGGTTCATGGAGAATAACCCTCAGCTTTGCCCTTTCTTTAATCACCAAACTCCAGACAAGATCCATCTTAAACTATCAGGATCTCCTCCCCCAAAGCAGCTGTGGGCTTTCCAGACCACACAAAAATGATGACGAGTCTGACTTGCAAAATATCAGGACATGTGAATGACGGCATGGAGCCTTTCTGCACCTGGCGGCAGAAACAAGGCTTCCCAACTTGAGATCTCAGGAGGAAACTTCTCAGATATTTGAATAGCCTCTGCCTCTGCTGACATCACAAAATCCCCTCTGGCAGTTCAGTCCCCTGCTTCCAGCATGACTCCCTGCACCGGAGAGTAAGTGGCAGGGGTGTTGCCAGGAGAAATCGGAGGAACAAGCCTGAGAACGCAAACTTCGCTCCCAATTCAGAGGTGCTCAATTCCATCTTCTTAAGGGATTTTGGGAATCCCGTGACAGTGGCCTGAGTGTTTTCAATATTTTGGCACTTAAAAGGTATCACAGAATACAAATGAACTTAATCTCCCAACAAAAACAGACTCACAGACAGAGAGAACAGACTGGCTGTCAAGGGGGGAGGCAAGGGGAGGGATGGACTAGAAATCTGGAATTAGCGGATGGAAGCTATTATATACAAAATCGGTAAACAACAAGGTCCTACTGTACAGCGCAGAGAGCCATATTCAATATCCTGAAATAAGCCATAACTGAAGAGAATATGAAAAAGAAAGTATATGTATGTATAACTGAACACTTTGCTGTACAACAGAAACCAACACAACATTGTGAATCAACTGTACATCAGTAAATACATTTTTTTAAAAGGTATTACACAAACCTGGGCGAGCCTTAAAGAAACGCGTTTTCTACAAAGGGTCAGAAAGTTAACATTTTCAGCTTGGCAGACCATGTGGCCTCTGTCACAAATACTCGGCTCTGTCACTGTGGTGGGAAAATAGCCATAGACAATATGTAAATTAAGGAGTCTGGCTGTGACCAATAAAACTTTATTTATGGACAGTAAAATTCAAACATCATGTAATTTTCATGTCATTAAACATTATTATTTTAATTGTATCAACCATTAAAAATTGTAAAAACCATGCCCAGCTTGCAGGCAGAGACAGAGGGTCAGATTTAGCCTACAGATCATCGTTTACCGCCTCAGTACCCGACGTGAAGGGCTTTCCTAATGGCTCAGTGGCTAAGAATCCACCTTGCAATGCAGGGGACACAGGTTTGCTCCCGGCTCTGGGAAGATCTCACATGCTGAAGGGTAACTAAGCCCATGCACGTAGGGCCCGTGCTTCACAGCAAGAGAAGCCACTGCAGTGAGAAGCCCAGGCGCTGGACGGGAGTGGAGCCCCTGCTACCTGCACCTAGAGAAAGCCCGTGCGCCGCGGTGGAGACCCAGCACAGCCAAAAATACATAATAGCTTTTTAAGATGCCCAGCATGCTATCCATAAAACACCCAAGGACATAAATTCTACCTATGTTAAATAATAGAAAGGTGAAGAATGCACACCAAAGGGAATCCAAGTTCTCACTGAGGACTATGACATATCTACAGATAAGAAAATGCAGCCTCTCAGAGGGACAAAGGAAAAAGAAATCCAGACCACTGTAGGCAGGCAGTCAGCCCCCCAAGGAGGCGTACACTCACATCGATGCCACTGAAATATTTCTCTTTTTAAAACTTGCCTGAGTTCCTCAGCTCTCGCGTGTGTGTGCTCAGCCGCTTCAGTCGTATCCAATCCTTTGAGACCCCATGGACTGCAGCCTGCCAGGCTCCTCCGTCCATGGGACTTTCCAGGCAAGAGTAGTGGGATGGGTTGCCATGTCCTCCTCCAGGGGATCTTCCTGACCCAGGGATCGAACCTGAGTCTCTTAATGTCTCCTGTGTTACAGATGAGTTCTTTACTACTCGCACAACTTGGGAAGTCCCCTTAACTCCCAACACATGCTAAGTATCATTTCATTTCTCAAGCAGTTTTCTCTCACCCCATATTTTTTATCAAATCAGGCTGAAATGAATTATTCCACTGATAAGACCTCGATTTTGACAAGTTATAGCACTGGGTATTTTATATGCATGCTATGAAATATCTTAATGACTGGAAATTAAATCAAATTTGTCCAATTAAGGGAAGAAAGTAAATGATCATTTTCATAAGATGAGTTCTTTACACTCGCACAACTTGGGAAGTCCCCTTAACTCCCAACACATGCTAAGTATCATTTCATTTCTCAAGCAGTTTTCTCTCACCCCATATTTTTTATCAAATCAGGCTGAAATGAATTATTCCACTGATAAGACCTCGATTTTGACAAGTTATAGCACTGGGTATTTTATATGCATGCTATGAAATATCTTAATGACTGGAAATTAAATCAAATTTGTCCAATTAAGGGAAGAAAGTAAATGATCATTTTCATGATAATTCTTTTTTTTTTCATTTTTCCCATTTAGATAATTAAGCTTAATTAGTATAAACTACTACCCAACTCCTGGCTGGATTAGTGTTGTCAGACTCTAAAGACCAGAAATTTGTTAAAAAATTGGCATGAGTTCCCTCCAGATACATTGGTTCAAGGAAGTGCAGCTGCGTCGGTGGCAAATATTCATAATTTCCATCACTCAGAGAGGCTTCCCTGGTGGCTCTTTGGTAAAGAATCCCCCTGTCCCCTTGCCAATGCAGGAGACAGTAAGAGACACGGGTTCTATCCCTAGTCTGGGAAGGTCCCCTGGAGAAGGAAATGGAAATCCCACTCCAGTATTCTTGCCTGGGAAATCCCATGGACTGAGGAGCCAGGTGGGCTACAGTCCATGGAGTTGCAGAGTCTGACAGAATTTAGCAATTCAACAACAGCGGGGAACTAGGATCCTACATGCCCTGAGGCAAGGCTGAGAAAAACTAAAAAAAAAAATTGCCAGTTGCCGTCCAGTGTAGTTGTACAAGTTTACTTTCCACACAGATGCCTGTTTCTTCCCAACCTCATGAAAAGCTGGTTCATCTGACACCAGTTTTTGCCAGGGAGCACGAAATGGGATCTCCGTCCTGTCCTTTCGCTTCCCACTTGCGACACTGGAGCATCTTTTCAAGTGTCTGTCGGCCATTCATCTTGTTCCTTGCCTTTTTATGTAGTGTGCTCTTTGGGTCTTTCTTTTTCTCATGGATTTGTGGGAGGTCTCTGTATTTTCTGGATACTTTGTTCATTATATAGTTGGTAAATATCTTTTCGAAGTCTCCTTCTGACTTTTGTTATGCTGATTTAATTTCAAATGTTGCAAAGCAGTCTTTTTATGTTTCATGCTTTTTGTACTGTTTCAGAAACCGCATCCTAGCCAACACCATAAAAATAATCTTTTGTGTTTCCACTTTAAAATACTACTATTTCATATTCATGTCTTTAATCCACCCAGCATGTATTTTTGCACAGTATTCTAATTTTAGTTTTTGTTATTAGTATTGAGTTATCCTAACATGTTTATTGATCTGCTCATCCCTTTGCAGCATACTGATTTTGAATCTGAATTTCCTGTTTACATCTGGGTCCATTGCTAAGTGTTTCACTCACAGTTCTATTTATTTACCCAAGAACCAATTTCACGTTTTTAACTAACATTACTTTGCTGCTGCTTCAGTCGTGTCTGACTCTGTATGACCCCATGAACTGTAGTCTGCCAGGCTTCTCTGTCCATGGGATTCTCTAGGCAGTAGTACTACAGTGGGGTGCCACACCCTCCTCCAGGGGATCTTCCCAACCCAGGGGTCAAACCTGAGTCTCCTGCGTTGCAGGCAGTCTTTACTGCTGAGTCATCAGGGAAGCCCTAACATAGCTTTATAAGAAAACAGTTTCTGATAGAACAAATAAATCCCTCCATCCTGTTCTTCACAATTATCTTTGCCACTCTTTACCCTTTGCTCTTCCATATAAATTTTAGAATATGATTGTCAGGATTGTAAAAGAAACCCATTTATTTATTTTGGAACTGCATCTTCAGAATATTGGTAATACAGTCATCCACTCATGAATACTACATTTGTTTGGGGTTTTATTTATGCCCTTTAGTAGTATGTTACAGTTTTCACATCAAGATTTTGCATACCTTAGTTATTTATTATTGCCTGTCTTATGATTGTTGTTGGTATTCTAAAGTAACTTTTAAAATAACTCCTTTGTATATGCTAAAGCACAGAAGTACCGTTTTGTTTCCAATGTTGGTTTTGTATCCAGGAAGCTTTTGTTTAACACACTAATGAGTTCTGTTATGTACATAGTCTCTTCTATTTTCTATATGGAAACTTAGGTTTTGATGATAATATCTTTATTGTTTCCTTAACTATCTGTATACAGTATACAGATAGTTAAGGAAAACAGTTTATCTGTTTTCCTTGACTTTTAGCCTTTGATGTTCAGTTGCTCAGTCGTGTTCTTCTCTTTGTGATCCCAGGGACCGCAGCATGCCAGGCTTCCCTGTCCTTCACCATGTCAAACTCATGTCCATTGAATCCATGATGCCATCCAACCATCTCATCCTCTATCAGTCCCTTCTCCTCTTGCCCTCAATCTTTCCCAGCATCAGGGTCTTTTCTAATGAGTTGGCTCTTCTCATCAGGTAGCCAAAGTATTGGAGTTCCACCTTCAGCATCAGTCCTTCCAATGAATATTCAGGATTGATTTCCTTCGGGATGGACTGGCTGGATCTCCTTGCAGTCCAAGGGGCTCTCACGAGTCTTCTCCAACACCACAGTTCAGAAGCATCAGTTCTTCAGCATTCAACCTTCTTTACAGTCCAACTCTCACATCCAGAGATGACTACTAGAAAAACCATAGCTTTCACTATACAGACTTTTGTGGGCAAAGCAAGGTCTCTGTTTTTTAATATACTGTCTAGGTTTGTCATAGCTTTTCTTCCAAGGGCAAGCGTCTTTTACTTTCATGGCTACGGTCCCCATCTGCAGTGATTTTGGAGCCCAAGAAGACAAAGCTCAGGACCTTTGTATAATGTTGATTAGAAAATTGAATAGCAGTCATGCTTGTCTTGTTTTCTCTTTTTTTAAACTATGTACTTTATAGGACTAGGGTGAGAATGTATTTGTTTATTCACGGCACTGAATGGCATGTGGAATCTTAGTTCTCTGACCAGGGATGAAGCCTGGGCCCCCTATTTTGCAATCACAGAGTCTTAATCACTGGACTACCAGGGAAGTCCTCCTTGTCTTGTTCTTAATTCAAAAAAGAGTATTTTAGTATTTCACTAGTAGACAGATGTGATGTTTGCTTTGGTTCTGCTATAGATACCTATGGTCTGGTTAAAAGAAATATCATTTATTTATAGTTTGCTAACAAACTAAGTTTTTGGAAACTTTGTGCAACATTTTTGATGATTGTATTATTTTACTTCTTTAATCCATTAATGCAGCAAATTATTCTCACAGATTTTTCTAATATTTAACCATCCTTGCATTTCAAAGATAAACATTTCTAACTGATTGAAATTCTGATTGAAACAATTCTAATTGCATTTCTAATTGATCATCATACATTTATCTTTATAAAGTTCAGATTCTTTAAAAATATTTGTCCATTATATACTGCCTCACTAATAACACTAGTTTATCTACTTTTCAGAACTTGGCCAACCGGGTAAAAAATAATAATAATAATTAGGCATCTGTGCTCCGACTCTTCCTAGGAGAGATCCCAGATCTCTACTCTGACGATGAGGTCGAAAACATCATAAGCAACGTGAGAAATGAGGTCAAGAGCCAAGGTCTGGTTGACAATAGAGAAAATTGCTGGAAGTTTTTCATAGAGCGAGTCCGACGGCAGCTGAAGGTACAAGGGTCTGCTGCTCAGGGTGCAGAGGACAAGAGATGACTCCCAGGAGCCTCTGTGGACGTGTTGGACACAGCAGTCCTTATTGGCCACCTTGGGAGTTGGGGGAGGGGCGGGTGCGGGGATGCAGTTCCCTTCTGATCCCGAGCACCTGTGTGAGGATGCTCTTCTCACCTGCTGCTTCAAAGGCAGCAACCTGCCTCCTGCAGTCCCAGCATTCCTTTTTTGCTAAAGAATTTTAGATTGGGGTGTCATTGCTTTACAATGTTCTGTTAGTCCCTGCGGTTCAATGAAGCGAATCAACTGTGTGTATACATATACCTCCTCCTTCTTGAGCGCCCCTCCCACTCCACCCCCCATCGCAGCCCTCAGATCATCACAGAGCAGAGCTGAGCCCCCCGTACTAGACGGCAGCTTCCCCCAGCTCCCCGTTTTATGCATGGTGTGGCTGTGTATCAGCACTACTCTCCCGCTCTGTCCCCTCCTTCCCCTGCTGGCTCCACGTGTCCGTTCTCTCTGCCTGCATCTCTCTTCCTGCCCAGCAAACGGGCTCATCAGTACCGTTTTTTTAAGATTCCACATATATGCTTTAATACACAATATTGGTTTTTCTCTTTCTGACTTACTTCATTCTGTATGACAGACTCTAGTAGGTCCATCCACGTCACTACAAATGACTCAACTTCCTTTTTTGTGGCTGAACAATGTCCCATTGTATATGTGTCCCGCATCTTCTTTATCCATTCATCTGCTGATGGACGTCTAGGTTGCTTCCATGTCCTGGCTGTTATAAGCAATGCTTAAGTGAATATTGGAGTGCATGTGTCTTTTCAATTACAGTTTGCTCAGCTTATGTGCCCAGGAATGAGGTTTGCTGAGTCGCAACGATTCTAATCCCTTGGCTAGAAAGGCGGGCTAAGAGTTTACAGATGTTGTCTCTTGATATGCCTCCCAATGTCCTGGGAAATAAAGAATCCAAGGCTGTGTGGCTCTCCCTCTGTGTACCTTCTGGCTTCTCCCCATCTTTCTGCCTCCTCAGGTGACTCTCTGCTTCTCCCCGGTGGGGCCCAAGCTGAGGGTCCGCAGCAGGAAGTTCCCCGCCATCGTGAACTGCACGGCCATCAACTGGTTCCACGAGTGGCCGAAGCAGGCTCTGGAGTCCGTCAGCCTCCGCTTCCTGCAGAACACAGAAGGCATTGAGGTGAGAGGGCAAAGGAGACACCCCTCGTGCTCCACTCCACCTCAGGGAGCGAGGAGTCCCCTGTCCGGCCCACTGAGCCAAGTGGGCAGTCACCAGCCATCGGCACGGCCAGGTGACCTCTTTATTTCCTGACATTTGATTCTAGACCACAGTCAAGCCATCAGTTAGCAAGTTCATGGCTTTCGTCCACACAAGTGTCAACCACACCTCCCAGTCCTATCTGAGCAATGAGCAGCGCTACAACTACACAACGCCCAAATCATTCCTGGAGTTCATCAGACTCTACCAGAGCCTGCTGCGCAGGAACGGGAGAGAGCTCAGGTCCAAGATGGAGCGGCTGGAGAACGGGTTGCTGAAGCTCCACAGCACCTCTGCCCAGGTAAGCAGCGTCCTTCCAGTCCTCCTGTCCACAGCGGGCTCAGAGGGAGGGAAGGGCTGCCCTTCCCAGAGGACGGAGACCACAGCACGCTCTGAAGACCAGGCATGGCTCTCCAGTGGCCCCAGTGTCATCAGAACAGTGCCTGCGGTGCCTGGAAGGCTTTCCCAGAAGTCCAAGCTCTTGTTCTGTGCTGTGTGCTAAGTCTCTTCAGCCGTGTCTGACTCTTTGCGACCCCATGGACTGTAGCCTGCCAGGCTCCTCTGTCCATGGGATTCTCCAGGCCAGAATACCGGAATGAGTGGGTTGCTGTACCCTCCTCCAAGGGATCTTCCTGACCCAGGGATCGAACCTGTGTCTCTTATGTCTCCTGCATTGGCAAGCGGGTTCTTTACCACCAGCACCACCTGGGAAGCCCCAAACTCTTGTTCAACTCATCCAAAAGAATCTGGTCGAGGAACACAAAGGCAAAACACAGGCACACGCTGAGGAGCAAAGAGAACAAAGAAGCAGTGTGTTCAGGGCAGAAGCAGAAGTTACACACTCGAAGAGTTCAGGCATGCTCAGAGTGAGGGGTACACCGCAGGGTTTGTTGATCCCCTTTTATTTTATTTTTAGCCCTTTGACTAAATAGGGTCTTTCTGATCAGGGGTGGAGCAGTCATTGGGGGGAAGGTCGAGGGGTGGCCTGGATTGCACCAGGTGGCATCAGCTACCATGGTCCTGTCCATTCATCTCCTGACGTCACTATGCCCGCATTCAAAGAGATGTTTTCCCTTCAGTTCTACGTACTCGTCAAGCACCACACGTAGAAGGTCGTACAGGGTCATCAGCAACCTGTGTGTGTTTTTACTGGAATATAATTGCTTGACAATATTGTGTTAGTTCTTGCTGTACAATGATGTGAGTCAGCTGTATGTATACATATACCTCCTCTTTCTTGAACTTCCCTCCCACTCCACCCCCCCATCCAAGCCCTCAGATCATCACAGAGCATCAAACTGAGCCCCCTGTGCTAGACAGCAGCTCCTCACTAGCCGTCTGTTTTATATGTGGTGGTGGATATACGCCAATGCTACTCTCAATTCGTCTCAGACTCTCCTTCCCCCACTATGTCCACAAATCCATTCTCTGTGTCTGCTTCTTTACTCCAGTGCTACATTTTTATTTGCACGTGTTCCACAGTTTTTATGGTTGATTTCCTTGCCCAGATGCTCCAAGGTTTATGTTTTAGATGCCACTCCTCCAAGCATCACGGCCTCATTAAAAGCAAAACAAAGAGATGGCGTTGTTGTTCACTCTTTGCGACCCCATGGACCACAGCACACCAGGCTTCCCTGTCCTTCACTATCTCCTGGAATTTGCTCAGACTCATGTCCATTGAGTCACTGATGCCATCCAACTATCTCGTCCTCTGCCATCCCCTTCTCCTCCTGCCCTCAATCTTTTCCAGCATCAGGGTCTTTTCCAATGAGCTAGTTCTTCACATCAGGTCACCAAAGTGTTGGAGTTTCAGCTTCAGCATCAGTCCTTCCAATGAGTATTCAAGGTTGATTTCCTTTAGGATTGACTGGTTTGATCTCCTTGCAGCCCAAAGGACTCTCAAGAGTCTTTTCCAGGTGACATTGACTCTGCCTAAATGCTTGGTCCTGTCTTTCCTGCCTCACCATGAGCCCAGGCTGAGCTCGCTCTTGGTGGAAGTGCATACCCTGAGCTTCAGTTTGGGAGGTTCCCTCTCACAGTTACCAAAATCCCTGGAAATACTTTCTTTTTTTCTTTATCACATGTTCCTTTTCCTCTACTTTCTTTTAGTCTCCTACCCACAGTCTCTTCATTTTCAAAAGCCAAAGAGTTGAATGGCTGGGAGCAGTGGTTGCAGGGTTAGGCCAATTTTCTATGGTTTCTTGCACCTTACGATGTTATCTATCAAAGAGCCTTTGGAACCAAATTTCTTAAACAAACCCTGTCTCATGTCATGCATTTTCCTCTATGCTCCTAAGTGGTTATACCCCAGAAGAAGGCCCCTGTCATCCTGTCCTTGTTTTATTTTTCTACTTACCCTTCCAAATGGAACAAGTCCATTTCAGTTAGTTTACTACTGGAGAACTGTGGACAACTCTGGCACTTCCTCTGCCCTGCTCATAGCCAGCAGACGCTGCTGGGCCCTTGATGGCCCTTCTTTGTTCTCTGTTTACCAGCAGCAGACCTGACCTCTCATTAAGGTGATGGAATTCCATGCATTTTCACAATTAAATTAGCATTATAATCAATTTAGTTCTTGAGCATGGCATGGTTTTTGCAGATTTCTGAGCCTTTCATTTACTGTCATTTTTTTTAGAACTCTGCCTTTGGAATAGCTTTGTTGAACTTCCTCCTGACTTGTCCTTTTTCTCCACTTTTTTTTTTTCTTTTCTTAAATTTTTTTTAAATTTTTATTTTTAAAATTTGTGCGTGCTTATCTATTTATTTTTGGTTGCACTGGGTTTTCACTGCTGTGCACAGGCTGTCTCTAGCTGTGGTGCATGGGCTTCTCATTGCAGCGGCTTCTCGTTTGCAGAGCGAGGGCTCAAGAGCACGGGCTCCGTAGTTGTGTTGCACGGACTTAGTTGCTCTCAGGCACGTCCCAGACCAGGGATCAAGCTTGTGTCCCCTGCATTTTCAGGTGAATTCTTAACCACTGAGCCACCAGGGAAGCCTTCTACTTCACTTTCTCAATTCATATGCATAATATATCTAAAGGACTGCAGTCTATTCAGTGGGATGCAGTCAGCCCTTACAATCTATACACATAGGATTTTTCCGCTCAGGAAGTTTCCCTCCTGTGATGAGGTTTTGCTCATTTGGCCGGGCCTTTCCTGCAGGAGCAGTGATGAACTGGATGGGTTCTTTGCACTTCATGCCTATGGTCTTCTCCCTCATTGCTTTCCTTCCCTTTGGCCTTTTCCTCTACATTCTAGGAAGTTTATCCTCAATGATACTAATCTAATTGTGGGCAATATTGCTTCTGCTTCTTACGCCTCCAGCGAAGACTTTAATTATGCTATCACATTTTCAGTATTCCCACAGTATCCCCTCATCTCATCTTTTTCACTTTCCAACACTGCGTTTGTATTTCAGCCTATTTTTCTGTAACCGTATATCACAGGAACCATTCTACTGATGATGCCAAACAGCTTTCTTGATGTCTTCTCTAAATCCAGTCATGGGTCGTTTTTCAGTTGCATTGTTCCTCTTAGTCTCCTAGATGCTATTCCTTCCTTTGTTCTGTATTTATGTGAAGACCTTCTTACCCCTTTGTTTACCTCCAGGCATGATGAGATATATTCAGACTCAGTGTTTGACAACGAATGTTGTGTGACAATCATCTGCCACGCTTCTCTCTTTCTACTAGTGTTCTTGTAACCAAAACTTCTTAGAGCTACAGTTCAAAGCAGCTTGAGGTGCACAGTGTCCCCAGCAGCTTCCTTGGTCCTACCTGTGTTGCAGTCTTCTCACCCCAATCACTTTCTTATTCTCTCCATCGCGGAGCCTCTAGAAAACAGAGTAAGACAGACTCCCAGAATGCAGTACTACGGATTTGTTTTGCCATCTCTCACCTCTTTCTCTTCCTGTCCCCCCCCCCCCGGCCCCACCTACAGTGCCCTCAGATCATCCTGTATCCCCACTCGCCCCTGCTCTGCAAAACACCCATGTCTCCTCCAGGAATTGCTGATCAGTCTACACAAAGGACCAGTGCTGGGGAACTGTCAGTGGGACGTTCACAGAGCAGCACCCAGTGTTCCGTCTTGTACCAGCCCTGGGTGTCTGAGCAGACAATGATGACAGTCTGTTCTCCTGCTTTAAGCAGTCTCTTTAATACCAAGAGGCCTGATTATACCATTAGGTGAATCCGGCTCTCTGCCTACCATCAGTGGAGAGTCCTCCCATGTCCTGGCATCCTCCCATGTCCTCCCACGTTTGTTTCTTCTCCTTCTGTTTTCTCTACTTCAATGAATAATATGTCTATCTACCCAGTTACCTAGCCCAGAAACTGCAGTGTTATTTTATACGCTTCCTCTTCCCTCACTGCCCACATTTAAGCCTTAACAGCTTCTACAGGTTTTCCTGTAGAAGTACCTCTCAAGGGCATGCCTTTCACTGTGTCCCCTATCTAGACACTTCTTACGTGGATTATTTCAATAAACTGAACCTTCAAGTCTCTTACCCACCCCAAGCCCACTTCACCCATATCCTCTCGTCTCAGCCGAAACCTTCAAAGTCACCCCTGACCCTGCTCATGTCTCTCTTTCTCTCACTATCCACACCTGGTGCATCAGAAGAGCACAGTTGGCTCTAGCTGCAAAGGTGCCCAGAATGTCATTGCCTTGCACCTCTTGCTACCACCCTGATCTGAGCCACGGACACCTTTTCTCCTGGGTAGCCACAATACCCTTTCACTAGCTGTCTGCTTCCCTCTAATAGTCTGCCATCGACTGAGCAGCCCGAGTGATCGATCTATTTGTCTGTGTATTTTGGGGTCTTCATTGCTGCATGCGGGTTTCTCTAGTGAGTGAGTAGTGAGTAGGGGCACCTGTCTAGTTGGGGTGCTTTGGCTCTCACTGCGGTGTCTTCTCTTATCGTGGAACACGGGCTCTCGGACGTGCAGGCTCAGTAGCTGCAGCTCCGAGGCTCTGGAACACATGCTCGTTAGTTGCGGCTCCTTGGCTTAGTTGCCCTGCTGCATGTGGAATCTTCCTAGACCAGGGATCGAACCTGTGTCATCTGCATTAGCAGACAGATTCTCAACCACTGGACCACCAGGGAAGTCTCAGAGCGATCAGTTCAAAACAGAGATATGTCACTTTTTCGCTCCACCGCCTGAAATAGCCCCGACTTTCCTCATTACACTGAGTCTCCTTCCCAGCCCTGTCCTGTTAACTCTGAGATCTCATCTCCTACTGCCCTGTCCCCAAGGCAAGCCCCCTTAAACTTCACTGCATCTCTGTCCTTTCCTCAGACACTCCAGGCCGTTGCACCAGCCGTTTTCCTCCCTAGAATGCTCGTCCCTCTAACATCCCCAAGGCTTCCTCTCTCATCTGCTTCAATTCTTTATTTCAATGTCACCTTCTCAAGGAGTCCTACCCTATGACCTCATTTAAAATTGCAGCCCCCACACCATTCCTGAGCCCTTTATTCTGCTCTACTGTATCTTTCCCCCATAGGATTTATCCAAATGGCAACTCATTCCAGTATCTTGCCTGGGAAATCCCATGGACAGAGAAGCCTGGTGGGTTAGAGTCCATGGGGTCACAAAAGAAACAGACACAACTTAGCAACTAAACAGCAACAAACATGTTATATGGACTTCCCTGGTGGCTCAGTGGTAAGGAGTCTGCTTGCCAATGCAGAAGACACAGGTTTGATCCCTGGGTCAGGAAGATCCCCTGAAGAAGGAAATGGCAGGATTCTTGCCTGGGAAATTATGGAAAGAGGAGCCTGGCAGGCTGCAGTCTATGGGGTCACAAAGAGGCGGATACAACTTAGTGACTAAACAACAGCAACAACATATTATATAATTTACTTATGTTTATATTTTGCTGTCTATCTCCACCTGTTGGATTCAAGCTCTATAAGAAAAGGATCCTTGTCTGTTTTGTTTGCTGATGTATTCTAAGCACCTAAAACAGTGCCTGGATGGAGCAGGCACTCACTAAATATTTGTTTAATGAATTAATAACATTCTACCTAGTCTCCCTAACTGTATTCTGGCAGCACTCTATACCAGCACTACCCAATAGAAATAGCCTGCAAGTCATAGTTGCAAATCTAAATTTTCTAGGGAATTCCCTGATGGTCCAGTGGTTAAGACTCAATGCTTTCACTGTTGTGGGCCCAGGGTTCAACTCCTGGTTGGGGAACTGAGATCCCACAAGCTGTGTAATACAGCCTCCCCAAAGAAGTCCAATTTTCTAGTAGCTGCATCAATAAATGTATAAAAGAAGTGGATTTTACTTTATTTTAACCATATATTTTAATAGTATGTAATATCACATAATTTAATAGCATTTTATTTAAGCCAGTATATTCAAAATGTTATCATTTTAACATGTAATCAATGTAAGAAAAATGTTGTTTAAAAAAGTTGCTCATAAAATATTTTCCCTTTTTTTCTGTAAGGCTCATGTATACAATTACACTTACAGGGCATCTCAGCTGAGACAAGGCGTGTTTTAAATGCTTTCTGCCTGGAATGCTGCAGAATACAGTCAGGGAGACTAATCAGAGAGACCAAGTAGAACGCTATATTTTTAAGTACGTTTTAAGTGCTTATTAACCAGGTGTGGCTGGGGGCTGCCCAACCAGACAGCACAGCTTCAGACCAACCTGTCTCCTGCTCTGAGGACTCATAGCAGTATTTCACCGTGTATGCAAGAGAAGTGATCTTCGTTCAAACCTCAAGTCTGTGTATTCATTTGAGTAAGCCTTATTGATCTCAGACATTGCCATTCAGATTCTCTAAACTTTTCCAGAACTTTTAAAATTGCGTATAGCACCATTCTCTTCTTCCTCTTTTTGATCACACCCTGAGGTCCAACAGCACTATTTGAAGTTCTCCCCAAATAGTTCTCTCTCTTTCTCTCTCTCTCTCTCTCTCTCTCTCTCTCTCTCTCTCTCTCTCTCTCTCAATGGCTTGTTCACATCTCTGTGTCTTCACATATGTCCCTACCTTGTCAACTTATCACTGTCAGGGCCTAAAGAAATTTCCTACCCCCCCTGCCCACAAGCCCTCTCTAAGCTCTGAGCAGTGGCCATTCCCTTCTCTGTGTCCCTAGAATTACTCATCCTTTTAAAAAATTGAAGTATGGTTGATTTACACTGTCATGAATTCATTCTTAAATTTCTTCTCTTGCATACATTGTGAAATACTGCTATTAGTCCTTTATGGGTAGAAATCAAGATTTATTGGCACATAGTAGGTGATCTATAAATGAATAGCTAAGTAGACGATAGATAAGTAGATTAATAGATAGGCAAATGAATGAACAAGTTCAAAAATCACCTACAAGCTCAGAGAGGGGATGGAAAATGGGTCTTTTGAATGGAATGATCTGAGGTGCCTAACTCTGATATAACCCTCCATCTGGAATGATTCCTTTGATAGAAAAGGACTGAAGTATATATCACCATAATCTTGGTAAAAGAATGATGACTTGAATTATTAATATATTCTATAGTATCTTCTGCTTGATTATTACAGCTTGTGGTGCACATAATCTGGTAGCAGTAAGCTAAATGGATCTCACAGCTTGGGCTCAGACAGATTTCCAGATTTGTTTAGCAGTTACTTCCCAGGTGAATGAGTGGAAAGAACCCACCTGCCAATGTAGGAGACAGTTCAGCCCCTGGGTCAGGAGGATCCCCTGGAGAAGGAAATTGCAACCAGTTCCAGTATTCTTGCCTGAAAAGCCCGTTGGACATAGGAACCCGGTGGACTACAGTCCATGTGGTTCCAAAGAGTCAGACACAACTTAATGACTCAGCAGCAACAAGCAGTATTAGAAGTAGTAGTGATGACAATAATTAACAGCGGGGTGGTAACCTAAAGTTAAACAGACTTTAGACTTATAATTTCATGCTTTGACTCAGCTAGTCAGAATATAACTTTCCTTTTCAGTAGCTGAATTTAACTTGGCCCTGGATCCATCTTTTTTCCTTTAAGATTAGAAACCTCTTAACCTTGCGTTTCAGGTTGAGTTGGTCATTTCATGTTAAAAACTCAGTCTTTGGAGGGCAGTCAGTTCCCTGTCTTGACACAGTCAGAGCTCCCCCCACCCTGCCTAAGGTCTCACTCTTCTTACTATCAACCTCAATTCTGTGTTTAACTCAGGTGCAAGCATGAGAAAAAGGGACTGTTGGATTTAATCCACATATCTATCAACCTGGAAACCTATATTTTAAAAAATATTTTATTTAACTTTTTATTTTATATTACAGTATACCTGATTAACAATGTGTGATAGTTTTAGGTGAACAGTGAAGAGACTCAGCCAGTTGCCAGCATGAAGGATACAGGGAAAGCATAGATAGGGAGTTTCAGGTGGTCCTGTACACACAGCTATATTTAAAATGGATAACCTACAAGGACCTACTGTAAGCACAGAGAACTCTGCTCAATGTTATGTGGCAGCCTGGATGAGAGGGGAGTTTGGGGGAGAGTGAATACATGTATATGTATGACTTGGAAACTTTTAAATTCAGTTTATCCTGGGGTTTAAAATAACCTCAAGTCACCTGGAGTTGACAGTTAAAATTTATGATGATGTATTTGTCAAGACGTTTTCGTTTGCAAGTGAAAAAGAAAACTAACTCAAATTCACCCAATGAAAAGAAAAAAGTGAAAAAGTGGAAAGTGAAAGAGGGGAGGGAGGGGTATAGGAAAGAAAAATTTGAGATTACATTAGATGTTTATCAGGACCTTTTTGATGACAACTAACCAAAATCCAACTGAAGTTGATTACACAAAACAAAATAAAAAGGAGTGGATGAATTTATATCCCTGAAAAGTACGGGATAGGGTTTAACATGGATAGAACTGGAGTTAGATATTCACTGGATGTCCTTGTTCAGGCAAGCAATCCCCAGGGCTCTGAGACCTCAGACAAGTATTCTGTCTGCTTTACTCCTTATTTATTGCATTTTTTGGCTGCTCTGGGTGTTTGTTGCAGCTCTCAGACTTCTCTAGTTGTGGTGGGCTGGCTTAGTTTCTCAGAGGCATGTGGGGTCTTAGTTCCCTGACCAGGGATTGAGCCCCTGTCCCCTGCATTAGAAGGTGGATTCTTAACCACTGGACTGTCAGGGAAGTCCCTGCTTTCCTTCTTTTCCTGGGCTGGCTCTGAGAGAGCTTTTGGGGGCTTTGGTTTGCCTATATTGAGCCAGTCTATAACATGGACCCTTTCATTGTCCAAACCAGGATCCATGACAACCATTGACGTCAGCCTCACCCAAAATACAAGGACTTACAAAGGCAAGGTCTCTAAAAGAAAACCAAGTTGTGTTACCAGAACATAGTTTTTATATTATTATTAGTTGTTATATTATTATTGTTGTTAGGCAGGCAAACCTAACAGATGTCTACTCTAGATAGAAAACATCTGTATCTAAGAGGAAAGCCTGCTGAAGTCCAAATTCATATCAGAAACTGCTGGAAGTTTTTATTTCATCCCTGGCTCTAGGATTGAATTGGTAACATAGGCATAGGTCTCAGAGACATTCAGTCTTGAGTATCTTTCAGGTATGGACCCATGACCTCAAGTGATTGACTCAGGCATACTGATACTAATTCTAAGATTCTTTTCTTCATTTACTTTCTGTGGTTTGAGGTATGAGGATATAATCCCAAGTTCTTGGCCATCATCTGGCCATCCTGGTGGGAGTCACTGACTAAAATTGTATTCAATTTAAAATACAACAGTGTTGAGAGACATGATGTCATTTGTATTCTAGGATGAAGCTGTATCGAAAGCCAGTATAGCCTCAGAATTAAGTTATGTAAACCATTAAATTCTCATTTTGATTAAAAAAAAAAAAAAGAAAGTGTTTGGTGACTCCATGGATTCTGAGTCAAGAAGGAAGATATCTCTAGGCCTCCAACTTTCGATGGAGTGTTATTTGTGACTGATTATTCTGGATTCCTTCTCCATCTTCTGGAGCTCTGGGGACCTCTCTCTGAATATCATGTGCCTGGCCCTTGAAGAAGGGAGGGTCTCCCACCACCATCTTACTCTCGCTGGACTCAGTCAGCGTCCCCCCAACTCCCAGAGTCAGCATGTATGGTCGAGACTCGTGGGGAGAGGGTCTCATCAGTGTAGCACCTCCCCTCTTAATCTTCCTATCCAAGTGTGGGAGTGTCTAGGTGGCAAGAAACCCAGAGTGGAACCTGAATGCTTTGAATAAAGGGGAGAGGGAAGAGAAAATGTTTAAGTCCCTTCTTTCGATGTCCTGTTCTACTGAAGAAGGGCCGTAAAGAGACCCTGAGCTCCGCCTTGTCTGTGGCCTACTTCGGATGAGCTTCCTGGGTGGCTCAGTGGTAAAGAGTCTGCCTGCCAGTGCAGGAGACACAGGAGACGTGGGTTCAGTCCCTGGGTCAGGAAGATCCCCTGGAGGAGGAAATGGCCACCCACTCCAGTATTCTTGCTGGGAAACCCCACAGACAGAGGAGCCTGGTGGGCTACAGTCCATGGGGTCACAAAGAGCTGGACGCAACTGAGTTCTGACTGGCTGGCCCCTCGTGTCACTCCATGTCACAGCTTAAGTGTTAGAAAGCTTCCATCCACAGCACTGGTGATTACTTACCCGGGGCCTGAGGTCATAAGGCAAATCTGCAGTCCATAAAACAAACAACAGTAACAACAACAAAAAAAACCCACTTCAATTTTCTCAAATCTCCCAAGATTTGGAAAGGAACACAAAGTTACTGGTGTGTTTGCTGACTGGAGTGATTATGTGGTTCAATCATTTTGATTTACAATTGCATCTTTGTCCTTGTAGAAATTACTCTGCAGCTGAACAATGGGAGATGGAAAGGGATTAACCTTCCAACACAAGAATACAAGACCCGTTCTAGGGAGCAGGCCTCCATCTGAGGTTAAGCAAAGTCTCCGATTTCTATGAATACACAAAATTAAAGCACATTCTTTTTTTCTTCTGCCTTCATTTTCTTTTCTTTTGATCTCATGAAAAGGGAATTATCAGCAATGTCTAAGCCCCCGTTTTATTTTTGCAGCATAAAGCGTTTGAATCTCTTTGACATGTTCTAGGAGCTCTGAAGTAAATCTTTGTTGGTTGCGTGAAATAGACTTCAGAAAAATGAGAGACAAGAGGTCATCTTGGAATGTAAAGTTTATGCACCATATTGCAAATACAACTGAGTTTGTTTTTTTTTTACTTTCTAGAAATAAATAGATCTGAGTCTTCTCTTTGAACGTGAATAGGCCTTGAGTTAGGCTAGTGATTCTCAAACCTACGTGGGCATCAGATTCACCCAGAGGACCCATTAAAACACAGATTGCAGGGCCCCACCACCAGAATTTCTAATCCAGTAGGTCCAGAGTGGACCAGAGAACTTGATTCCTTTTTTTTTCCTCTTTAAGATTTCATTGATTTATTTTATTTATTGGCTGTACTGGGTCTTCATTACTGCATGTGGGCTTTCTCTAGTTGCAGTGAGCAGGCTTCTCATTGCGGTAGCTTCTCGCTGCAGAGCACAGGCTCCAGGGCACATGGGCTCTGTAGTTGCGGCACACAGGTTTAGTGGCTCCACAGCATGTGAGCTCTTCCTGGACCAGGGATGGAACCCGTGTCCCATGCTTTGACATCTGGGTTTTTTACCACTGGACCATTGGGGAAGCCCCAAACCATTTCCCAGGTGGTGCTGATGCTGGGTACCACCTTCTGGCATCCGAGGACCACATTCTGAGAACCACCACCCACTACTGAGCACATAGAAAGCCATTCACCTCTTCCCACCTGATTAGGAACCTAGAAGGATTCCTAGAAGCCAGTATTCCCATCGCTCCAACATTGTCCCCAAATGCACATGAACATAGAGGTGGGCAGAGAACGCAGCTGGTCTGGACCATTGGAATCCATGCTGTTCCACTTCAACCTGCTCATCCACTTCTCGAAAGGGTTGTGGGAATAGGTGAAGTCCAGCTAAATGAGGACAAGCAAAGGCTCTTTATCCAGAGGTCACTCTAGCAAGGCAGTCAGCCACCATCATTTGCGCTTTGGTAGAGACATTAACAGGTTTCCCTGGTGGCTCAGCAGTAAAGAATATGCCTGATAATGCAGGAGACACAAGTTCGATCCCTGGGTCGAGAAGATCCCCTGGAGAAGGAAATGGCAACCCACTCCAGTATTCTTGCCTGGGAAATCCCATGGAGC
>SJYC01061663.1:0-14727 GCA_006408675.1 Madoqua kirkii
CAGGTTTCCCTGGTGGCTCAGCAGTAAAGAATACGCCTGATAATGCAGGAGACACAAGTTCGATCCCTGGGTCGAGAAGATCCCCAGAGAAGGAAATGGCAACCTATTCCAGTATTCTTGCCTGGGAAATCCCATGGAGCCTGGCTGGCTACAGTGCATGGGGTCACAAAGAGTCAGACATGATTTAGCGACCGAGCAAGAACAAGAAGAGACACAAAAGCAGGCAGAGGAAAGGGAAAGCTAAATAGCTGGAAGAAAGGCATTCCCAGATGGAGGCTGCTAGCCGCTGGGGAGCAGAGGAGGGCAGATCAGAAGCTGGTCACCTTGTTTAGGGGTGGGTATTTGAATTTCTCTCATTTCTGGTCCTTCATTGGGATAGAATTAAGAAAGTTGTCAGTTATTAATCAGGTCCTGGCCATTTTGAACTGATTCTTATAGAGGTTATTGCCTGTCTTCACGGACTGTTACTTAAGACAATAGGCTTGTTTCCAAACCAAGGTCCAGTTGCTGGCTGCTCATAAAGAGGCCAGGTTGGTGGAAAGGAAAATTTGCTTAATTTGGATGTTAGCAGCTGTGGGGGACAGCGGATATCTGTCCAAAGGCTGACTCTCCCACTTGGTAACAGTCAGTGGGCAAGAGCTTTTGTAGACTGAGGAAGGGGGCTACATGCAGAAACAGCACAGCTCTGACAGTCAGCTTGAAATTGGTCATCACTGGTGTGACCAGCGACATCTTTATTAGGTACAGCTCATCTTCAATTCCAAGGTCAATTCGTTCCCATTTCCTTGAGGCCAGTTCTCAGAATTATGGAAGCTTATGTCATGGCTACAGTCTGGTCATTATATAGTTGACTTCTTCACCTGGTAGGGGTTTCTGTGTCTACACAGGATATGGCTCAGAATATTATCTGTAGCCCTTGAGAAGGAACGAAACGTTCTTGACTATGTTTAATGACTATATTATTATTATTTGGTTTCCCTCAACTGTTTTCCTTTGTTGTGCATGTTCTCACTTCTCTGATTAAATTCATTTTTTGGCTAGTTTTTCCACTGACAAAAGGCAGGCTGAGGACATTGCGGGGGCAAGGACCATATGGTCCTGTTCCAGTTCAGCCTGACTTATGGCAGGCTGGCTTTCTCAGCTGGTTGTGGTAGACAGTGGACTGGTCTCCTGGGCAGGTTGCTGTGGGTTCTGGGTCAGAGTTCTGCTTTTATGGTCTGGCCACTGTCTCTTCATATATTCCATCTTTCAGGATACCCAGTGGACACTCACTTTGTATAGTTTGCTAAATCCTCGGTGCGTTCCACACTGGCCAAATTCAGTGAAAGGATAACTGTTGCTTATTAAAGCCCTACTATGTGCAAAGTGTTGTGTTAGGCCCGTGAGGTTTTTATAAGACACAGGCACCAATGTCAGTGAGAAGCCACCTGTGTTATTTGGGCATCAAGGAGAAAGTTCACAGCCTCCGTTGCTTAGAATCTTCCACCACATTTGCTGCAGAGGAGAGAGGAAGAGGGCGGCCAGGGTCCTTTCCTTTCCCAGGTCAGGGAGCTTGGTCCCAGCTGAGAGTTCAGCTTTGCACCTTTGCATCAGGAGCTGTTCTTCCCTGCCCTGCAGGGTCAGACCCCACCATGGTCCCATCCAAAAAAACCTGCCACTTCTCTGCTGCAGGTGGATGAGCTGAAAGCCAAGCTGGCCTCCCAGGAAGTGGAGCTGAGGCAGAAGAACGAAGCTGCCGACAAGCTGATTCAGGTGGTGGGCGTGGAGACGGACAAGATGAGCAGAGAGAAAGCCGTCGCCGATGAGGAGGAGCGGAAGGTGGCCCTCATCATGCTGGAGGTGCAGCGGAAGCAAAAGGACTGTGAAGAAGACCTGGCCAAGGCAGAGCCGGCGCTCACGGCAGCCCAGGCAGCCCTCAACACCCTCAACAAGGTAGGAGGAAGGTGTGCGTGCTTGCTCATCCCTCTGGGGAGGAGCAGCCTCTCCTCCGACCCAAAGGCCGCTCACCACGCTGGTGTTCCGAGGGACACAAGGGTACAGTCCAGAGGGCTTGGCTGGGACCAGCTGTCACTGGTTTATTCATTGAGCAAGCAGACATTTATATGCACTGAATATATGTCAGGATGCACAGGCTACCAGTGAAATCCCAGAGATGGGAGTCCCAAACTTACCGGGACAGGAGGGGCCAACTGTCCAGCCTCTTCACTTCACTGATGAGAAAGCCGGAGTCACAGACCTCAATGCTAGAGCCAGACTTGAACTCACATCTTCAAAATGCAAGCCCAGAGACCTCATGGCTGTGCAGTCCATGGTCATTTTACTTTGGTGCTATAGGACACATAGGCCTCTTACGGGCTTCCCTGTGGCTCAGGTGGTAAATTATCTGCCTCTAACGCAGGAGAGCTGGGTTCAAACCTTGGGTCAAAGCTTCCCAGTTGGCGCTAGTGGTAAGGAACCCACCCCAGTGCAGGACATGTAAGAGACTTCAGTTTGATCCCTGGATTGGGAAGATCCCCTGGACATGGCAACCCACTCCAGTATTCTTACCTGGAGAATCCCATGGACAGAGGAGCCTGGCAGGCTACAGTCCATGGGGTAGCAGAGTCGGACATGACTAAAGCAATTTAGCACACACATGCATGCAGGCCTCTTAAGGCCCTATGAAAATGTTTAAGATATGAGACTAAAGTAAGATGTTACTCTGTCTCCAAAGTAAGAGAAAAAAAATGTACAAAATCAAACTTGGCAAGTACTCAGTTGTCAACAGCATGTAACTGTGTGTCAACATACACATGACCTTTTAGTAGAACAAGCATGACTCCTGAGATGTGTTCATTGGGAGTTCTATTTTGGTTCCTTTAAAGATACTCTGTGTGTTGAGAGGTACCTGTGGTTAGTACTTCTTCCTTTTATAGTTTTCACAATTAACTTTCTTTCCCATTTGCATGACCATGGCTGAGGGGCTGAGGGAGGAAGATGGAAAGCAGGGCAGACAGACTCAGGTCATCAGGAGTTGGTATCACAGAGGAAAGCTGATGTTTACTTGGAAGCTCATGCCATCTTTTTGCAGACCCTCCACCGGTTCTTCTTTCTGCGGAGAGTCTAGATACTCATTTGCCCCTTCACAGGTCTCAGACAGCCCATGCCAGGTGGGCCGTGCCAGCAGCTCACCTCTGCTCCACGGGCAACAAACCTGTGCCTCTTTCTTCCAGATCAACTCTGAGAGTGTTGGCCACCCATGTAGGAAACGCCCCCTAAGTTCCACCTCAGGGGACTAGCCTGCCATTTGCACCCTGTAGATTTCTGTAAGTTAGAACCCCAGTCTGGTGCCACTCAAGTTGCATTTAAGCTCTCTGAGCGATCTCCTTAAAGCCCTCCTTTCTCTAGACTTGATGTGAAGGGACATGTGTCCCCCCACCCCCGTCCCCCATCCTCCCTTAAAGGCAGAGTGGGTGGGACTCAGCAGCCATTCTCACCGAAGGTGTTGAAGTGTGAGTCACTTGGTCGTGTCCAATTCATGTGACCCTGCGGACTTTAGCCCACCAGGGTCATCTTAGGATTTCCCAGGCAAGAATACTGGAGTGGGTTGCCATTTCCCTCTCCAGGGGATCTTCCCAACACAGGGATGGAACTCAAGTGTCCTGCATTGACCAGCAGACTCTTCACCACTGAGGCACCAGGGGAGCCCTGGCTGCAACGTTGAGCTCTTAATTGCAGCATTTGGGGTCTAGGTTCCTGACCAGGAACTGAGCCCAGGTCCCCTGCTTTGGGAGTGTGGAGTCTTAGCACTGGACCACCAGCAAAGTCCCTCTGAGGCGTTCGGTTGTGGATTCTGTGTAGCCAGTGTACATCTTGCTTTGGAAGGTAGCATCTCTTGGCTTAGGGCCTCAGCACATCTGAGACTATACATACATATAGTTAAGTATAAATTGTATTAAATGTGAAATACGAGCACATTTTGGTGTTTTTTATGATGTGTGGTGGGAGGTCCCTAAAAGGAAGGACCTATAAAACCCTTAAGTGGGCCTCTACCCCACATTCATAGAAAACACAAGATTTCTCCAGGAAAATTTTGGGAGTTATGGATAGACTGGGGAGTGGAGGTGTAACTCAGTTATGCCACCACTTCTCAGCTTGAAAGCTTTTCTTTCTTCTTAAAGCTCTTTTTATTTTCACTGGAGGAAAATTGCTCTATAATGTTGTATTGGTTTCTGCCATCCAACAATACGAATCACTTCTCGCCAAGAAGATGAACATCTTTAATAACATTTTTTGACACAGAGATTATATTTTCTAAGATGAGCTGAGTCCAAATTCTGGCTGGACTGTTCACTGTGTGTAACCCTAGGAATGACTTTATGTTCTCTGAGTCTCTGTTTCCTCACCTGTAAAGAGGTGGTATATATATAATATAGTCCCCATCAGGCTGTGAAGGACAGGCAAGCCTGGCATGCTGCAGTCCATGGAGTCGCAAAGAGCCGGACATGACTGAGCATCTGAACAGCAGCAACAGGTTGTTGCAAGGACTCAATTAGATAATGCACGAAAAGTATTAACAGCTAACAGATGGCAGCCGTTCAGTTTGTTGTATTGATGATGACTTTGTAACAGTGTTATCTCTTCTGTTTCCGCAGGCTGGAAACAGTGAAAACCCCTGAAATACTCTTGGCTAATTTTAGGGCTGATTAGTTAGGTAACCTTTGCTGGTAGAAATAAACTCATAGAGGTGTAACTTATGGAAGTGATGGGATGGGATTCAGAAAAAAAGCACTGTATTTGAGGCCTAGATACCTCTGCCAGAAAGAAATCAAAAGTCACGTTCCTAAAGGAATGACGTTTTCTTAATAATTTTATTTGTTTATTTTTGTCCGTGCTGGGTCTTCATTTCTTCTCAGGCTTCTCTAGAAGCAGTAGGCAGGTTTCTCACTGCGGCTGCTTCTCGTGTTGCGGGGCGCAGGCTCTAAGGCAGGCAGACTCAGGAGCTGTGGTTCCTGGGCTCTAGAGCACAGGCTCAGTTTTTGGGGCTTATGGGCTTAGCTGCTCCCCGACATGTGGGATCTTCCCAGATTAGGGACTGAACCCCTGTCTCCTTCATTGACAGGCGGATTCCTTACCACTGAGCCACCAGCAAAGCCCATGAAAATCATTTTTAATGAATGCCTACTATGCATGGTAGCTCAATGGTAAAGAACCCACCTGCCAGTGTAGGAGGTGAGGATTCTATCCCTGGGTCAGGAAGATCCCCTGGAGAAGAAAATGGCAACTTGCTCCAGTATTCTTTCCTGGACAATCCCATGGACAAAAGAGCCTGGCCAGCTGCAGTCCATGGGGTCACAAAGAGTTGGAAACAACTTAGTGAATTAAGCAACAACTACTGTGTGCCAGATAACATGACGGCTACGGTCTTCAAACTAGCTGTGGAGCCTCACGCCCCAGTCACTGAACTTCTTCATCCCTCACAATGGCATATAGTGTTATCTTAGCTTCAAGTGTACAACGTAACGATTCGATATATACAAATCTCTTGTGAAGGGATCACCACAGGAAGTCTGGTTAGCAGGTATCACCATGCATAGCTGCAGTTTTTACTTGTGTTTTTGTTTTTTCTTATTAGATTTACTCTCTTAGCAACTTTCAAATATACAACACAGTTAGCTATACCCTACATCCCCAGGACTTATTAATTTAAAACCTGAAAATTTGTACCTTTTGAACCACCTCCATCCATTTCTCCCAGCCTCCACCCCCTGATCAAAGAAGTAAAATGGATCAGATTATACCACACAGAACAGGGGAGATGTTTCTTCATGAACACAGGGACCCCTTTGAGCATCCTCAAATTTTTTTGCATCCACAGGAGTCTGGTATTTAAGGACCACATTCCTATTTTCTCATCATTTTCAAAGTTAAGAATGACGCTTTAGTTAATATATAAAGAACACCTATAAATCACAGCATAGTAGTAAGTTCCTGTACATTTTAAGTCTCTGCTTTGGCAGTTTTATTTCACTTTTATAGCTAAACTGAAGCAAATCCAGTATAGCTTTTCCTGCCCTCACTGAAGAATGGTTTTGCTTACAATTTTGTGGCTTCTTTTTTTCTCCTTGCAGAATTACTTGAAATTTTCTATTTATTTCCTAAGCATTTTATCCAGTAAACGCATTTTTTATCATTCCAATAATTCAGAGTACAGAATGTACAGGATGAAACATAAAGTCACCCTTCTTTCCACTCCACTCCCCCCCACCCCCAGTCCTCTCCTAAAACAGCGCTCCTGGAAAAGCTTGAGCTTTATCTCATCCAGCAATTTTTCTATATATTTATATCTGTGCAAATACACATATGAAATACACGAGGTCTTCCCTGGTGGCTCAGATAGTAAAGAATTCACCTGCAGTACAGGAGACCCAAGTTCAATCCCTGGGTCAGGAAGATTCCCTGGAGAGGGTAATGGCAACCCTCTCAGGTATTCTTGCCTAGAGAATTCCACAGACAGAGGAACCTAGTGGGCTACAGTCCAGTGGGTCACAAAGAGTCGGGCATGACTGAGGGACAAACACCTAGGGCTTCCCTGGAGGCTCAAACTGCAAAGCAGGAGATTTGTGTTTAAAGCATGATATATTTTATATGCACTGCATTATATGTTTATATGCACACAAAATATATTATATTTTAAATACAAATAGATAATGACAACTTACTCTTCCTCATGAAATAAGACTGTCACGTCAGTACATACACTGAAACCATATTTATTTAATGCTTTGTAGTATTCCAGGCTATAACGTACTCATTTCTTTTAGCTGTTTACTCTTGAGTGTCTAATTAGTTTCTTTTTCTCTAATATAAATATTCTTGTGCATACATCTTTACTCCATAAGTTCAAATATTTCTCTGGGCCAAATAAGAAATAGACTTGTTTGAGAGAACAACATGGCAGGTTGTATCATACCTCCTCCTCCACCCCTCAAAATACCCACATCCTAACCTCTGGAACCTGTGGATTTTACTTCATATGGTGACTCTGTGGCCATGATTAAATCAAGGATCTTGCAGTGGGGAGATGATGCTGGATTATCCAGTGAAAGTGAGAGTGTTAGTCACTCAGTCATGTCCACCTCTTTTGACCCCATGGACTGTAGCCCACCAGGCTCTTCTGTCCATGCAGTTCTAAAGGCAAGAATACTGGGTCGGGTTGCAGTTCCTTTCTCCAGGGGATCTTCCCCATTCAGGAATCAAACCCAGGTCTCCTGCATTGCAGGCAGATTCTTAACCATCTGAGCCACCAGGGAAGCCCCAGCCGGGTCCTAAACATCATCACAAGGATCCAAAGAAGAGGGAGACAGGAAGATCAGAAGAAGAGGCGGTATGATGGTGGGAGCCGAGAGGGTAGACAGAGCTGATTTGATGTGGAACCTTGAGCCAAGGAGTGAGGCTGGCTCTAGAAACTGGGAACAAAAAGGATCAGACTCTCTAATCCAGCCTCCAGAAAGAACCAGCCTCTCCAACATCTTCGGCTTAAGAATCCTGACCTCTAGAATAGGAAGAGTATACGTTCACGTTGAGTCACTGTGTTTATGGTAATTTCTTACAGAAGCAATGTGTGTGCTCAGTTGCTTTAGTCCTATCCGACTCTTTGCAACCCCAGGGACTGTAGCCCGCCAGGCTCCTCTGTCCATGGGAGTCTCTAGGCAAGAATACTGGAGTGGGTTACCATGCCTTCTTCCACAGGATCTTCCTAACCCAGAGATTGAGCCCCTGTCTTTTCTGTCTCTTCGATTAGCAGGTGGGTTCTTTACCACTAGCACCACCTGGGAAGCCCCACAGAAGCAACAGGAAGCTCTAACAATAATTCTCTTTTTTATATAATAATGCTCAATTGCTATCCAAAATAGCTACTCTTGTTTATAGTTGTGAGCACTGCTTTCCCCCACATCCTTGCCAGTCTTAAGTATTTTCAATCATTCTAATTTTTCTCATTAAGAATACAATAATCTTTTCATTTAAAAATTTGTGAATGGTTTGATTCTAATACTTAGATTACTTCCTTCATTATTTGCTCAGATCTTTTGTCCATTTTCTGATGAGATAATTTCCCTTTTCTTTATTGATTTATAGGGTTTTTAAGATAAATTTTTATTATGTCTTTTTATATATGTTGTAAATATTTTGTTCCTGTCGTTTGACTTATAACTTAATATTAACAAGTTATATAGAAGATATATTTCATAATCAAATGATTTTGAGAATTCTAGGGCTAAGAGTTTAATAGACTTCCTTCCTACAGGACTTTTTAAGACCTTTATTATATGGTAAGCTTGATACTAAAAGTGACAGAGATAGCACAAGAAAATAAAACCTCAAATTATACAAATTTATGAGTAGTGATTTAAGATATCCATATAAAATGCTGGTAAATCAAGCCTAGCAAACAACAGTACGCTACCAACCGAAGTTTTGCCTATGTAAGGCTACTCCTGTAAATATACCCAACCATCGATCAAAGAAGAATAGCTTTGGGGGACTTCCTTGTGGTCCAGTGGTTAAGACTTCACTTTACAATGCAGGAAGTGTGAGTTGGATCCCTGGTCTGGGAGCTAAAATCCCAAATGCCTAGAGGCCAAAAAATCAAAACATAAAACAGAAGCAATATTGTAACAAATTCAGTAAAGACTTTAAAAATGGTCCACATTAAAAAAAAAATCTTTAAAAAAAAAGGCAAAAAATTCTGTAGTTAGAGAAATGTCAAAAATGATACCTAATGCAATTCAACATCCATTCCTACTAAAACTCTCAGTATAGTAGGAACAAAAGGATATTTGGATAATTTGCTAACACATAGCAATCAATCCCAGTCCAAGAATGAAACATCCCGTCTAATGGTCGAGCATTAGCAGAATTCCCATTAGCAAAGAAAAAGCACAATAATGACCCCCTTTGCTTCTATTATAAAACAATTGCCCTAAAGTTTCTAGCCAGTGTAATGATAAATGAAAAATGGTAATCATGCAAATGTTGTAAAGTAGCAGACAAATGTGTTATTATTCATAGATGTCATAAAAATATAATAAAACAAATAAAAGGGGAGGGTTAAGGGTCCATTACAAAATTTAATAGCTTTCCTAATATCAGCAGTAGCCAGTTAGAAAATATAATATTTTCAAGATAGCAACCAAAACTCTCAGTATAAGTAAACATAAATAAATTTATTGAAACTGTGTGAAGAAAACTGCACATCTTTGTTGAGTAGTATAAAATAAGATGTGAATAGGGAATTAGATGTACCAAGTTTGTGTAAGGCAAGATTTAATATTTTAAGGATGTCACTATTCCTCAAATACTTTATATATTAAATCCAAGTCTAATTTGACTCTGATTTGGAGCATACTTATTTCTAATTTCATTAAAAGTTCATATCATTTAAGCAGCTATTAAAAATTTAATAACCTAAATACTTAACAATATGGAGTTGGCTAAATTATGGCTCATCTAAATGAGAGAAACGGAGAAGGTGATGGCACCCCACTCCAGTACTCTTGCCTGGAGAATCCCAGGGACAGGGGAGCCTGTTGGGCTGCCATCTATGGGGTCACGCAGAGTCAGACACGACTGAAGTGACTTAGCAGCAGCAGCAGCAGCAAACGAGAGAAAATTGCACATACTTTATTTAAAATAATATTTTGCAAAAATAATTAATAGCATGAAAGAGTTTAAGAAACAATTTTCAGTGAAAGCCAGATTCAAACAAGTAGTGTAAACAGTGATTATATATATATATGTATATACATATATGTATGCATGTGTGTGTGTTAAATCACTTCAGCCATGTCTGACTCTTTGTAAGCCTATGGACTGTAGCCCACCAGGCTACCCTGTCCATGGGATTTTCCAGACAAGGATACTGGAATGGTTTGTCACGCCCTCCTCCAGGGGATCTTCCCAGTTCAGGGATCAAGCTCGCGTCTCTTATGTCTTGTGTGTTGGCACATGGATTCTTTACCACTAGTGCCACCTGGGAAGTCTACATATATGTATGTGTGTATATAAATGAATGAGCCAGACGTATACCACATTCATATATATTCACACTATATCCACTCATTATCTTTCTTTTCTGTGCCTCTTTGTTAGTTTGTCAAGCATATATAATGAAACATACCAGGACAGTGTTTATCTCTGGGTAGTAAAATGATGAGTGAGTCTGGTTTTCATCTTCATCTTTGCTAAATATTTCACAATAAATATGTATTCTTTATTAAAATATAAATTTATTTATTTTAATTGGAGGTTAATTACTTTACAATATTGTATTGTTTTGCCATACATCAACATGAATCCACCACAGGTATACACGTGTTCCCCATCCTGAACCCCCCTCCCTATTCCTGCTGCTAAATCACTTCAGTTGTGTCCGACTCTGTGCAACCCCATAGATGGCAGCCCAGCAGGCTCCCTCATCCCTGGGATTCTCCAGGCAAGAACATTGGAGTGAGTTGCCATTTCCCTCTCCAATGCATGAAAGTGAAAAGTGAAGGTAAAGTCACTCAGTCGTGTCCGAGTCTAAGCGACCCCATGGACTGCAGCCTACCAGGCTCCTCCATCCATGGGATTTTCCAGGCAAGAGTACTAGAGTGGGGTGCCATCGCCTTCTCCATTCTTTTACTAGAAGGACTAAATAATGTAATCTTGTAAGCCAGTGAACAATAAGAAAGAAACTGTAAAAGAACTAGAAAAATTACTATAAGGTCACATCATCTTAATATATACAAAAGACACTTCTTACCAAAAAAACGAAGGATGATAGCATGATGTCATCTGGAAAAGGATTATTTAATTTGGCTGTAGGAAAACTAAATTTCTACCTATCACCGAATATCTTAAACAAAATTTTTAAATTAAAAAAAGAGTATTCTCACGTGTGTGTGTGTGTGTGTGTGTGTGTGTGAAGAGCTCTTCTAAATCGTGCTGGAACTGGCATTTGTGCCTGGCCTCTCCTCACTCACTTCCTCTCTGCCCTTCCCCCTCCTGAAATATCAGGTTCTCTAAGTGATCTCCCCAGAACCTCCTCCCTGGCCAAAGTGATACCATCGCTCTTTAAGAATCTGCTAGCCTACTAGCCCTGCTTTTTGCTTTTTTTTTTCAGAGCACTTCTAACTCTGTAATATGCCAAAAACTGACCCTTTTGTGTCCATCCCCACCACCTGCATGAGCAAAAGGACTGAGTTTTTTATTTACCACTGCATCCTCCCTTTGCCAAATGAACGACTGTGCAGACACGTTTATTCACTCAGCGGAGAATCCCTGACTGCCCTCCATGCCAGACACTGTTCTAGGTGCCTGTGATGCTTCCATGAACAAACATTCTGCCTCTATGAAGATTCTGTTTAGCACTGGGCAGGGGTGAGAGACAATGAGCATCATGAAAAAGCACTGTATACAATGTGTGTGTGTGTATGTGTGTGTGTACATGTATGTATATATTTATATTTAGATATTAAAAAAAAACTAAGATCATGGCATCCAGCCTCCCATCACTTCATGGCAAATAGATGGGGAAAAATGGAAACAGTGACAGACGTTATTTTCTTGGGCTCCAAAATCACTGTGGATGGTGACTGCAGCCATGAAATCAAGACACTCGCTCCTGTGCTCTGCCACAAGAGAAGCTGCCACAATGAGAAGCCTGTGCACCACAACTAGAGAAAAATCCACGTAGCAACAAAGGCCCAGCATGTCCCCACCAACCCCCCTAAAAAAAAAATATATATATATATATATATGTATGTATAAAATTTTTTAAAGTTAGAAGGAATTACATTGAAACATTAACTATGATATATCTAGGTTATACAATTAAATTTCATCTGTATCCACTTTTATCTTTTTCTTAATTCAGTACATTGAACTTACATGCTCAACTTATATTAAAATTGTGGGGGTTTCGTTAACCACAACTAGAGAAAAATCCATGTAGCAACAAAGGCCCAGCATGTCCCCACCAACCCCCCTAAAAAAAAAATATATATATATATATATATGTATGTATAAAATTTTTTAAAGTTAGAAGGAATTACATTGAAACATTAACTATGATATATCTAGGTTATACAATTAAATTTATCTGTATCCACTTTTATCTTTTTCTTAATTCAGTACATTGAACTTACATGCTCAACTTATATTAAAATTGTGGGGGTTTCGTTTCTGATTGTATTTTCCCTCTTTGTCCTCTTTGGCTCAGGGCAGGCCACAGGATTGGGTATTCAAGCACACCTGCCACATCTATGCTGTCCTTCACTCCTGTCCATTGTAGACAAGACCCTCATGACTCAAAGTGCAAACCGTGGCAAGAATAAATGAGCATCTTCCTAGCTGCTTCCATTCGGTCCTAGAAATAATCCCCCTCCTGTTTTGATTTCCAGGCCTGAGAACACCCCCAAATTAATTTGGCACAAGGATCTAACCTTTGAAATTAAGATTTTCCCCTGTTCACAAAATCAGCCTTGAAATCAAGTGCTTCTGAGATTCACATGTTCCTCACTGTTGGTCACAACAAACCTTAAATCAACTTTATATGCATTTCTGACCAAATTTCACTTGCAGATGGACTGCTCCCAACCTACAGATGAAAACACTAAGGCCTGAGAAGTTCGAGTGGCTTTTCAAGGTCAAGCTTTTCAGCCATATCTTTCTAGGGCAAGTGAAACTTGTAGCAAAGCTCCAACCCCTGTCTAGGCAGAGGCAGTAACAGCACACACCGTGCCTGGCTTTCTGTCTGTGTTATTTCTTGGCAGAAACAACCACTTTGCTATCAGGATGGTCAGCTGTAGTTAGAACAAACTTGTGGAACAAAGCAGTTTAATTAAAGAAAAAAAAATATATAGTTGGGTTACACTGCCATTCTCTTCAATCCAAGATGGAAATTAATTTATAATAACCTTATCTTTTATTCATGGCATGCTGCCTGTTTCAGAGCTTGCTGACATCCTTATACCTTTCACTTAAATGTGAAATAATTGTGATTCTGATGGGCTGCAGGTCAAAGTGCTGAGAGAACCTCGCTGGGTCTCAACTAGCTGTTTGGAGCAGTCTGGAACCACTGGGGAATTCTCGGTTCCCTTCTGATGAATCATGACATTTAAATTCTGAGGCCACCTAAAGGCTTCGAATCGGCCCTCTCAGATCGCTCCGAGCCAGCCTCCATGAGTGGTCGACGACAAAGAGAGCCCCCGCGTTTTCCTCTAACAGTGGCGTCTCTCTTGCAGACCAATCTGACCGAGCTGAAGTCCTTCGGTTCCCCGCCGCCGGCGGTGAGCAACGTCAGCGCGGCAGTGATGGTGCTTATAGCCCCCAGGGGCAAGGTGCCCAAGGACCGCAGCTGGAAGGCCGCCAAGGTCACCATGGCCAAGGTGGACGGTTTCCTGGACTCCCTCGTCCACTTTGACAAGGAGAACATTCACGAGAACTGCCTCAAGGCCATCAGGCCGTATCTGCAGGACCCCGAGTTCAATCCGGAGTTCGTGGCCACCAAGTCCTACGCAGCTGCAGGCCTCTGCTCTTGGGTCATAAACATCGTGAAGTTTCACGAGGTGTTCTGTGACGTGGAACCCAAGCGCCAAGCGCTGAGCAAGGCCACCTCGGACCTCGCTGCTGCCCAGGAGAAGCTGGCGGCTGTTAAAGCCAAGATCGCTGTAAGTGACCCCCACCTGAGGCAAACAGCCCTCTCCCCCAGGCCCCAGCACCTCGGACCTGACTTTTAAAGAAAACCAATTGTTATGTAAAATATAATTTTTCAATAGAGGAAACTTTCAAATTTTCTTTGGCAAATACCGTGTAGTCTAAACAAGATAGATCCACTGGGCCATGGGTTTAAACTTTGGCCCTAAAAGGTTTTTTCCATTTCCTCCAAGGAAAGAAAAGATGACAGACAGATACCTGTAATAAATGAATGGTATTATCCATGGAACCAGCTGCTATCTTATTAGCCTCAAGTGAATCTAATATTTTTGCACATCTGATAGTTACGAACAAAAGGTCAAAAAAGGGAGATTCTTTAACATATTTTACTGAAGTATAGTTGATCTACAATGTTGTTTTATTTTCTGCTGTATAGCAGAGAGATTCAATTACACACACACACACACACACACACACACACACACAGTCTTTTCCATTGTGGTTTGTCACAGGATATGATATTGACTATAGTTTGCTGTGCTGTACAGTAGGACCTTAGTGTTTATCCATCCTACAGATAGTGGTTTGCATCTGCTCATCTCAAAACTCCCAATCCATCCCTCCCCCCACCTCTTTCCTCCTTGGCAACCACAAGTCTGCTCTCTTGTTTGTGAGTCTGTTCTGTAGAAAAGTTCAAAAATGGGAGATCCTTTTTCCTCTTTGAGACAGTTTTTCCCCACCTTTCCCCACCTTGTGCATCAGGATCTCCCATTCTGGCCACTGTCCACCTCCTCACCCTCACTGCTGTGGACATGTGGGTCTGTGGGATGTGTTAAGCCACCTGCGCTGCGTTATAGAAGTCTATAAGAGCACCTAGCGTGTTGCAGTTTGGGGTGGGGTGGTCCCTTGGCCATAAATATATAATTATTAGCCTCTTATTGATATTTTTGTTGTCTGTCCCTCACCCAGGGTGGGGGATGGAGATGACCTTGGATTCAACCCTATTTAAGAGAGATTCCCCTTGAACTTCACCTTTGCCATTAAAATGAC
>SJYC01061664.1:0-34229 GCA_006408675.1 Madoqua kirkii
GTCCAGCGTTTCTCATGATGTACTCTGCATATAAGTTAAATAAGCAGAGTGACAGTATACAGCCCTGACGTACTCCTTTTCCTATTTGGAACCAGTGTGTTGTTCCATGTCCAATTCTAACTTCCTGACCTGCATATAGGTTTCTCAAGAGGCAGATTAGGTAGTCTGGTATTCCCATCTCTTTCAGAATTTTCCACAGTTTATTGTGATACACACAGTCAAAGGCTTTGGCATCGTCAATAAAGCAGAAATAGATGTCTTTCTAGAACTCTCTTGCTTTTTCCATGATCCAGCAGATGTTAGCAATTTGATGATCTCTGATTCCTCTGCTTTTTCTAAAACCAGCTTGAACATCGGGAGTTCACAGTTCATGTATTACTGAAGCCTGGCTTGGAAAATTGTGAGCATTACTTAATTAGCGTGTGAGATAAGTGCACTTGTGTGGTAGTTTGAGCATTCTTTGGCATTGCCTTTCTTTGGGATTGGAGTGAAAACTGACCTTTTCCAGTCCTGTGGCCACTGCTGAGTTTTCCAAATTTCCTGCATATTGAGTGCAGCACTTTCACAGCATCATGTTTCAGGATTTGAAACAGCTCAACTCGAATGCCATCGCCACATGAGAGGTGGAAATCAGAATCCTGCAGAATGACACGGCAGCTAAAACCCCATCAGCAGACCTCCAATCCATTCTGTGCTGTTCACCAGTGGGTGACATATAGAAAGGGCTTTCAAGTGCCCATACTTCAGCTTCCTGACATAAAATGGACACAGCAATAGCCCCCACTTTGTGAGTTTGCCGTGAGGATCAAAGGAGAGAAGCAGGTAGAAAAGAAGCCCAGAGCCCAGCCCACAGGAACCCAGGGAGCCGCCACCCCCCCCCCCAGGGCTCCTGTGACCCCTGACCCCTGCATTACCTCTACCTGCTTCTCCACTGGCTGCCTGTGTCGTCATGGCTGTGTCCAAGCCCTGGTCACCACCACGGTCAAGCTCAAGCCGAAAGCTTCCCTGCATCTTTCATTTCTACGTGTGCATTCTAGGCAGATAAGATTCTTACTGCACATTTCACGTGATGATAAAAAGGGTTTTACAAATTACGAAAAGCAAGATGGCAGACATGCTTCATGCTTCAAGTTTCACAGGTTTATTGATCCATAGATTAAATTCCTCAGCTAAAGGCCTCAGTTCAAAGATCCTTGCAACCAGACTCTCTGTAAAAAAGAGATGCTTTGGCAAAGCAAAGTATCTCCCAGTATGTTTGCTTTATAAAATCTGGATCTTCAACGGGCCAGATTACAGATAATCAACCTCACAACAGCCCTGTTGAAAGACCAGGAGCAAAACACTCTACCACCCTGGTGACTGCTTCTGGGGGGAAAAAGACCTGATCATTTTCATATTCTTCAGTCTCTCTCAGAAAAGTATTACAGGAACTACATTTTCTAAGCTTTCTCTCTCTCTTACTCAAGTTATTTTAACGAAAGGAACATTTGGTGCGAAGGGAATGTTTTCAAAATGTTTATACCTTTTCAGTTAGCCAACACACACATGATGGGCTCATTCAACCTGTGAAAGCAATCAGAATATTTTTAAAATACTTGGCTACCTTAGGAAGGCACTTCTCTTCTGCCAAAATATTTTTTGAAATTAAAAATAAAAAAGATGCCTTCTCGCTTTGAACAACCTCCTCTCCATCCTTTGCTCATCCACATGCCTATCAACATAGGCATGACACTCACCTACTAATAACAGGGTGGACTGATATCCATTGTACATATGGATGCCCACAAGCAGGAAAGTGCCTCCCTCTGTGTCACTGAGGCCACAGCCAGCTTTCTCCAGTTGCATCCCCCCTTCACCAAGAAGAGGATGCCTGTTTTTAGGATTTTAGCATAATTCCAAGAAAAGAATTTTTTTTATCATAGTATAGTTTCTTTATAATGTATGCGTTTTTACTGTATCAAGAATTTTATATTCATGATGCATAAAGCAAAAAAAAAGGCATCTTTCAGAACACATTCTACAAGGTAATTTCAATTTGATTATATATATAATTAAAATCCCTGGAGGAGAAAATTGCAACCCACTCCAGTATTCTTGCCTGGAGAATCCCATGGACAGGGGAGCCTGGCAGGCTACAGTCCATGCGGTTGCAAAAGTCAGATACAAATTAGCAACTACACAGATAATTAAAATACACACCAATATGAATAGTGGTGGTTATCTCCAAATAGTAGATTTTGGATGTTTTTGGTTTATCTGTATTTTCTTTTTTTCTGTCACAAACATGTATGACTTGACAGTTTCAAAAATATAATAGCAGTAAAAACAAGGAAGTCATCTTCACCAGGCATTTACTCACTCATTAAGTAAAATAACAGAGAGCAGAGAAGAGTTTCGAGTGAGTAATGACAGTCTCCTGACCTTTTCATTCTTTTGTCTGTTTCTACTGATTGTTGAGCCATAAAGAAAGCTGAGTGCCAAAGAATTGATGCCTTTGAACTGTGGTATTGGAGAAGACTCTCAAGAGTTCCTTGGACTGTAAGATCAGACCAGTCCATCCTAAAGTAAATAAATTCTAAATATTCACTGGAAGGGCTGATGCTGAAGCTGAAGTTCCAATATTTTGGCCACCTGATGCTCATTGGAAGAACTGACTCATTTGGAAAGACCTGATGCTGGGAAAGATTGAGGGCGGTAGGGGAAGGGGAAGACAGAGGATGAGAAGGTTGGATGGCATCACTGCCTCAATGGACATGAGTTTGAGTAAGCTTCAGGAGATAGTGGAGGACAGGGAAGCCTGGTGTGCTGCAGTTCATGGGGTTGCAAAAAGCTGGACATGACTGAGCAACTGAACTGAACTGAGCTGAGCTGAACTGATTCTTGACACCACTCAGAGCTTGCAACCCAGTGGCTTAAATGTCTTTTATCTGTCCTGCACATACTGCTTGGAAATGATTTAACTGCTGGCCAGTATTTAAAACAAAATATCTGATTTCTGGCCAGTCTTATAACAGTCACAAGATTCCTAAATACCACTGACTGAGCCTGGCCTTAAGCAGCGGCTTCCCACTCGAGCAGGCAGTTTTGCTGCATTTTGTCACAGTCCCCACCGGCCCCCCCTTTTTTTAACATTAGACTCATCTGGCTGGTTTACATCATCTTCGTGTTCTGCGCATCTGAATTTCTGAACCCTCTCTACATGCTGTGCCGCATCCATTTGTCATTGTTCTTCTTTAGACAGTTGACTTTCTGCTCCAGGAGGCTGGACGACAATCATCTCCTATCTCATTACAGTGACTCTGTTTTGCTGACGGACCTCAATTCCTTGTTCAATCACACAGAGACCGCTTCCTTGGAGCCCTCATGTTCAAGATGGAGTTAGTGCCCTTGCCTTTAGCTCACCCCCCGCCCTTACCTCCCACTTGCCTTATCATTACTTATCGTTATTTGGTTTTTGAATCACCAACACTGAAAATCCCTACATTGTAACCAAAATCAGTTGTCCCAGATGCTCCCCATTGACTGATTTGAAAAACTGAAAGAACAGTAAATTATATTTATATTCTATGAATCTGTCTATATTGTTCATAGCAGATCAGAATATATTTCTTTTTTAAAATACCTTTCCCCCTGGGGTTTCTACTTTCTCTTTCTCTCTCTCTCTTTCTATTAGTTCCTTTGGGGAGGGGAGAAAGCTCTCTAGGGACTTCCCTGGAGGTCAGCATTTAAGACTTCACTTTCCAGCACAGAGTGTACAGGTTCAATTCCTGGTCAGAGAGCTAAGATCCCACATGCCTTGTGGCCAAAAAAAAAACACATTTGTTTAAAAAGAAATATGGTAGCAAATGGAATAAAGACTTTAAAAAAATTGTTCACATTAAAAAAAAATCTTTACAAAAACAAATTAAATCTCCATCCAATCCAGTGTTCTACTGAAGCCTGTTTTTGTTCCCAAGACCTTTCTTGCTTGTTTCCAAGTCAAAGCTCCAGTAATGGAGAGTAACCACATTCACTGCTCTCTTGGGTTCATTCCAAAGACTTCTGGACCCTGCGGCTTCTTTCTTGATTTTTTCTCTTGTTTTGCTTCGGCTCACTCTTAAATAACTTTCTCAGAAATGTTACATGAGAGGTAAATTATCTAATATTCTGGTCTGGACATATACGTTTGTTTCTAAACTGAACTGACAGTTTCACTGAGTATTAAATTCTGACATAATATTTTCCTCTTAGAACAGAGTACTTTATCTTTTGGTCTGGTGAGAAGTCTGATGAACAGTCAAGGTCCCATTCCTTTGTGGGTACACTGTGTTTCTGCTTTTCTGGAAGTCCTTCGATCTTTTTTTTTTTCTTTATTCTTGGCGTCTCAAACGTTACCCTGATGTACTGTCATGTAGCTGTCATTCTTTTTTTTATTCTCTGTGCTTGGCCTGTAGAGACTTATTTTTTTCAGTTCCACAAGATGCTTTATAGTCTCTCTTCTGTTTCTTTTTTAACCTTATTTTCTGGAATGCATGTTGATTAGATATCAGAAATTCTCAAAGTAAAGAAAGTGAAAGTTGCTTCAGTTGTGTCCAAATCTGCAACCCCATGGACTGCAGCCTACCAGACTCCTCTGTCCATGGATTCTCCAGGCAAGAATACTGAAATGGGTAGCCCTTCCCTTCTCCAGGAAATCTTCCCAAGTCATTCTTTTCTTTATTCTCTGTGCTTGGCCTGTAGAGACTTATTTTTTTCAGTTCCACAAGATGCTTTATAGTCTCTCTTCTGTTTCTTTTTTAACCTTATTTTCTGGAATGCATGTTGATTAGATATCAGAAATTCTCAAAGTAAAGAAAGTGAAAGTTGCTTCAGTTGTGTCCAAATCTGCAACCCCATGGACTGCAGCCTACCAGACTCCTCTGTCCATGGATTCTCCAGGCAAGAATACTGAAATGGGTAGCCCTTCCCTTCTCCAGGAAATCTTCCCAACGCAAGGATATAACTCAGATCAAATCTGCATTACAGGCAGATTCTTAACCTTCTGAGCCACCAGGGAAGCCCATAGAAACTTCTGACGGGTCCTCTACTTTCTCTCATTTTTTTCTCACTTTGTATTTTCTTACACTGTCTAGATTTCCCTCCAGTTCATGTTTTAATCATTTCCTTGAATTTATCCCCTAGTGGCTCAATCAGTAAAGAGCCTGGCTGCAATGTGGGAGACCCGGGTTCATTCCTTGGGTTGGCAAGATCCTCTGGAGAAGGAAGTGGCAACCCACTCCAGTATTCCTGCCTGGAGAATCCCTTGGACCCAGGATCCTGGCAGGCTACAGTTCGTGGGGTCACAAAGAGTCAGACATGACTGAATGACTTTCACTCATGATCATGTCAGAGAAATCTTGGGAAGAAAAGGAGGTAGAAGAAGGTGACCCGCCTGTCACCGTTAACTGCATGCCTCACCTCCCAGTTAAGCTGCTTGGCTGTATAAGCCTGGCTCTTCGTTTCTTCCTTCTGTGACTTGGTGATGATAAACAGAGCAGCCTGAAGCCCTACTGTGGCACAGATACGAGGCCTATCTGGAGGTGTCTTCCATGCAACTAGGTGGCTTTGTGGATGCAAACAGGCGTGGCAGGGGCAGCAAAGACTGTGGGCTTACATTCTAAATTCTTAATACATTTAGAAAAACCTAGAACCAAGTAATAAGCCTGGCTCTTCATTTCTTCCTTCTGTGACTTGGTGATGATAAACAGAGCAGCCTGAAGCCCTACTGTGGCACAGATACGAGGCCTATCTGGAGGTGTCTTCCATGCAACTAGGTGGCTTTGTGGATGCAAACAGGCGTGGCAGGGGCAGCAAAGACTGTGGGCTTACATTCTAAATTCTTAATACATTTAGAAAAACCTAGAACCAAGTCTTTTAAAAAAATATTCCTCTACTTTGGGATAATTGGAGAGAATGGAGGAGGTTAGGTGAAGTTGTCTTATACTCCTGAGACCCTGAAGCAAGGGGAGGACCCAGGTTGCAGACCAACTCCAACCTGCAAACCAACTGCAGCAGACAGTCTGGCTCCTCCCTGCAGCCCCATCCCCCATCCTGAGATCCTTCTGTCCATTTCTAGGCTTCCCCAGGCTCCAGTGAGCTTTTGCTTCTAAAAGCAAAGCAGCGCTTTCACTTTTTTCTCAGAATACTGGAACCCATTTTCCCCAGTAGAGAGAGAGACAGAATTTAAGTCTCTGTCTCCCGGTCCATTCCCTGGGTCAAGAAGATCCCTTGGAGAGCCCACTCTAGTATCCTTGCCTGGGAAAATCCACAGACAGAGGAGTCTGGTGGGCTGTAGTCCTTGGGGTCACAAACAGTCAGACGCAACTGAGCAACTAACATTTCGTTTCATTCCTCCTGGTCCATCACCCCCTCCTGCTCCTGGACCATTGACTGTGTGAGGGACGTGAAAGCTGGGTTCTCTCTCTTGGATTAGGACCCTTTGGACTCCCATGGGAATCTGCTTGAGAGCCCCCCAACTTGCCTTCCTTCCCTTCCTTGCCCATTTCCCCAGCCCCTCACAGCTTCTTCCAGGGAGCATGGGACTTCTTTAAAAACACCCTGCATGTAGACCCTTATCTCTGAAGCACTGGAATTGCTGACAGACCTTGCATTCCTTCCTCAACAGCACCTTAATGAGAACCTGGCCAAACTCACAGCCAAGTTTGAGAAAGCAACAGCCGACAAACTCAAATGTCAGCAAGAAGCTGAAGCGACTTCAGGCACCATCTCCCTTGCAAACCGCCTGGTAAGTGTGAGCCTCCAGGGACGGGGCGGGGGAAGAGGGGGGGATTTATTACACAAGCTGAGCTTGCTGGGTGCCCCAGAGGTACATATTAGATGAATACAGCTGAGCCCTACTTTGACAAGAGTGGCAAGAAATATTAAAATGCCCCGGGCTGCAGAGGCTGACTCCTGGGGAAAGTATGAATGCACACCCTGATCTGGTCAAAGGAGATTTCCTACAGGGATCGTTGGGAGGAAAGGGTGTGGGATCCTTCAGGCAGCTTTCGAGAGGCATGACATGCTTACCTGTACCTGCAACGGCCATAGGAATCGTTAAAGACAAAACTAGCCTTTGATAGGCAAACCCAGGCATTCTTCCCTGTGTGGACAGGGTGAGGCGCTGAGACAGAAGCAGGAAGGAGCCAGCCAGACAGCTGACTCAGAGCATGGCCACCCACGACCTCGGTCTCTCCAGCAGGGTAGTCACCTGAGGCCACTCAGGGCTCCAAGAGCAAGTGTCCCAAGGACAGAAAGTAGAAGGTCTCATTCTCTTAAGACCTGGGACCAAAAGCCAGCCCAGCACCCTTCCTTGCGTTCTACTAGGCAAAGCAGTGTCAGATCCAGGGAGCGGGACCGTCGGCCCCAGCCCCTGATAAGAAGAGAATCACAGAGTTTGTAGCCATTTTCGTCCCCTGTGGCTTACATTTCTCATTGTGAACCATCAGCTCAGAGCCTGCAAAGCAGCGCCCACTGGACGTGATGTCTCTTTATGGAGGGCCCTTACAGCACCTCCCTCACCAGTGAAAGGAAGTGGAATCACTCCCTTTTCATACACGTTTATTCCAGCCCCAGTTTATGTATGTAACAAAACCGGGTTTTCCAGTTCAGGGACAGACGAGTCATAACTGTCACTAACCAGCTGCGCTCCAGTGATGGGAGGTGAAGCCTCAGGTGTGTCTGAGCCCTTGTATGTTGAATCTGCCACTGCACAGCTCTGAGACCCTCAACCTCACTGAATGGCAGGGTGTAGAGGCAGCTCCTCCACAGACGAGCGGGAGGCAGTCAGGACGTCCCTGCCAGCCTGTCGTCCGTTCACTCCCCTGCCTGGTTCCCAGAACTCCCCTCGGCCTCTCTCTGCCCGGCTGGAGACTTTGCTGCGTCGGTCCTCATTAGAGGCGAGGTGGGGCTCTGCTCTAGGACTCAGGACAGATGGTCTCTGAAGCTCCCCCCACTTCCACTGACCTGGGGGTTCTGACAAGATGCTGGGACTTTCTGGTCTTTATCTGTGTGATCTAAGACTGGGTGAGGATGGTCAGGTGGGGTGAGCCCCTCAAGTCTGTCAGCTCTGACATCCTTGGATGTCTTCTTTCAAGGAAGAAAAAGCGACTGATCATCACACCATAGCACAGAGGGCTTCCCAGGTGACTCAAGCGGTAAAGAACCTGCCTGCAAGGCAGGAGACCTGGGTTCGATCCCTGGGTCAGGAAGATCCCCTGGAGAAGGAAATGGCAGCCCACTCCAGTGTTCTTGCTGGAGAATCCCATGGACAGAGGAGCCCCGTGGGCTGCAGTCCATGGGGTTGCAGAATCAGACACGACTAAACAGGCATGCCTGTGCATAGCACAGAAATCAAGCTTCGCCGAACAGCCCACCTCACAGTCCTCCCACAGGGAGGCGCCCCTGATGTGGGCCGCCAGAGTCAGGCCCTGCTCTGCAGTCTTGGGACTCTGTTTCTGTGCGTCTGTGGCTTAATGACCATGCCCATCCTGCCCACTGTGAGTGATTTATAGTGCAATTAATTTTCTTTGATTTTCATATCTTCAGTATTTGAAGAGAAGGAAGAGGTGCTTAATTTTCTGCTGTGTTTTGAGTACCAGACATGATCCCAAGTGATGATCACACGCAGTCACACTAAACCCTCTTCACGGCCCTTCAAGGCAGGCATGTTCATCTCTATGCCTGTCGAGGGCAGAGCCCTGAAGCCTGCATTCAGACCCTGTCTCTCCACAGCCCTTCGGGTTCAGGGCACAAAATACGGGCTCATTTGCTGCAATGTTTGCTGCGTCTGGTGCAAACCCTCATTGATCACAAGGGCCACAAAGATGATGTCCCGAGTCTCCTGCTGGGAAACGTGTGCTGTGCAGTCTCTCTGTGGCTGAATTGTGGCTCTGTGGCCCGTGGTATGACGTGCCTTCTCCCCCTCTCTGCTCTTTGAAATGGCAGGTGGGAGGCCTGGCCTCTGAAAATGTGAGATGGGCAGAAGCTGTGCAGAGCTTCAAGCAACAAGAAAGGAAATTATGTGGAGACACTTTACTCACTGCAGCTTCCATCTCATACCTGGGCTTCTTTACAAAGCGCTACCGCCAGAGCCTCCTGGACATGGCATGGAGGCCCTACCTGAGCCAGCTGCAGGTGTGTCTGGCCTGCGTCACTCATGAGCTCACGTGACAGTAACAATCCAAATCTTCTAGTCCCTTCCTGCGTTCTTCCCCTCATCACCTCCAGAGCGTCCCCTAGTGACCTCCAGGATCCAGGAGGGAGACCTGGGCACCCATGTCCTTCCACATTTCCATGTACCGCTGTGCACTGCCTCCCAGGTCACCTGGGGACAGCACCTGTCCTCCTTCTGGGGTCTGCGTGGGAACTCTGGTCCACCACCTCCATGCTGTCTCCTGACAGTTCTCAAAACTGTTAACCCAGGAGGCACCAAACACATCCTTTATTTCCCTCCAACCTTCCTGCTCTTGTGCCAAACTTAGTAGCAGCAGTGGAGGGCGAGCCTCTTTCCCCAAATGCTGCACTGCCCCCTGGTTACTGCACCCCAAGGTCCTGTCTGTGACCCACAGACACCCCTATGAAGGCAGTTCATCAGCTTTGGTCAAAGGTCCTCAGCTCTCAGTGTGAGTAGGTGGCTCCTACTCCCAGCTTCTCCCTCCACGCTGACATGACCTGATGGGGAAATGCCAGTTTCCAACTGAAGAGGACTCAGGGTATGTTGCCCCTTGGCACTCTCACATCACTCATGGTTCTCAACCCACAAACACTTGCTGAGTCTTCAGCCTGTCCTACATGCCACTGGCAGGAGGCACAGAAGACAGTCCGTACCAGGGTGTCGGCCGGACCGTCTTAGTCCAGCAGACAAGACGAGAGTCATAAGAAGCAGCTGTCTGAGAGTTAGCAGAGAAGGATCACCACATACACTTAAGCTTGTGTTCCAGAATGCATTTATAGGTGTCTTTTTGGAACACAAAGCCCAGACCATCTAGTGATGGTTGGCTTCTCAGATCAGTTCATAAAACCCCACCCACCTGATAATTTGCTAAACAGTAGTTTAAAAGCTGTTATAGTGCATTTCCTTGATGATCTAGTAGTTAAGACTCTGCGCTTCCAAGGCAGGAGGCACAGGTTTGATCCCTTGTTGGGGGACCAAAATCCCACATGCCACATGGCACAGCCAAAAACATTTTTAAATTTTTTAAAAAATCAAAAACAGTTACAGTACTGGGAAATGAATAAAAAATTAAGCTGTTATTTATTCACTTTGAACACTTGTGGGAAGGAAATTGTTGAAAGGACAATCATTAGCTCAACAAATGAAGGCAAGGAGTGCAATAGCAGGTTAATGAGGCATTTTCTAGCTTTGCTTTGGGGACTCAAGTATTTTTGTGCCATGGACCCTTTTGGCAGTCTGATAAAACCGGTGCATTCCTTCTCACATAATGTTTTGTAGCATGTAAAATGGAATGAATACGATTACAAAGGAAAGCGATTCTATTGAAATACATTTCTGATCCCAGGATAAGAACTTCCAGTGTCTGGTTTTCCCTTTGAGATCTGCTCGAAGGTATAGAATTGGCCGTTCGGACTCTTAGCAGATATAATCAAAGGGAAAGGAGATGGTCTGGAGAGGCTTTCCTGAGATAACTGGGAGGACAAACTGCAGAGAAGAGAAGGATGGAGAGGTTAATATTAATAACAGTGCACATGTGTGAACCTCAAGAGCGTTCTGCAGCCAACACAAAAAGGTCACACATATCGCATGATTCCATTTATAAAGTGAAACATCCAGAATAGGCATCCACACAGAGAGCAGATTAGAGGTTGCTAAGACCTGGAGGTAGCCGGAAATGGAGAGTGACTGCTCGTGGACGTGCGGTTTCCTTTGAGGGTGAAGAAAATGTTTTGGAAAGAGACAGAGCTGATGGTTGCACAACATTGTGAATGACTAAATGCCGTTGATTTGTGCACTCTGAAATGGCTAAGGAATGTGAATTTTACCCCAATTAAAAAAAAACGTTTCTAATGAAAACAATTATTCCGAGAAGAATTAAATGAGCTGAAAGAGGTAAACAAGAAAAGGTAGGGTTCCCAACAGAGACAGTGGACAGGTTTGCGGGATGAGCTCCTGCAAGCAGCTTTGTGCTGAGGGCGGTGGTCTGCAGCAGGAGAAAGAAGAGGGTCCGCAGCCCTTTGCGAGCTGGGCATTGGCAGCAAGTGATGCCAGTGAAGAGAGGGCGATCGCTGGTGTGGAGCCTGGGCCGTGAAGCACAGAAATGCAACTGGAAATGACTCTGCTAACATGGGTAAGGAGGATGGAGACTGCTGATTAACATGCAAACGATACTTGGTTGCTCAGTCATATCTGACTCTGCAACCCCATGGACTACAGCCTGCCAGGCTCCTCTGTCCACGAGATTATCCTGGTAAGACTACTAGAGTGGGTTGCCATTTCCTCTTCCGGGGACTCTTTCTGACCCAGGGACCAAACTTGCATCTCCTGTGGCTCCTGCATTGGCAGGCAGATTCTATACCACTGAACCTAACACACCTGCAATGCAGGAGACAAAGAAGACTCAGGTTTGATCCCTGGGTTGGGAAGATCCCTTGGAGGAGGAAACAGCAACTCGCTCCAGTATTCTTGCCTGAAAAATCCCTAGGACAAAGGAACCTGGTAGGCTAATCCAAAGGGTTGCAAAGAGTCAGATGCAACTGAGCAAACACTTGGATTTGATCTGATTGCTCTATGGTAGTTATTTGACTTAGAGAGTATACCGAAGAACCGAGGATGCCAAGGGTTGAATTTCTGCTGCTGTTCATCCCTCAAGAGAAAAGACTATCAGGACGCTGAGAAAACATGCTCCACAATCGCACAGCCAGGAAAACTCTCCTCGGGGGATTTTGGTCTTGCTTTTTAGTGTTCTGTCTTTTGAGTGAGCTGTGGCCCCACACCCTGCTTCCGTTCTGAGTACCTGTGCCCTTTCTTTCCCACCAGGTTCCAATCCCGGTGACCCCCAGTCTGGACCCCCTGCGGATGCTGATGGATGATGCCGACGTGGCCACCTGGCAGAATGAGGGCCTCCCGGCAGACCGCATGTCCACGGAGAATGCCGCCATCCTCCTCAGCTGCGAGCGCTGGCCGCTCATGGTGGACCCTCAGCTACAAGGCATCAAATGGATCAAGAACAAGTATGGTGAGGACCTCCGGGTCACCCAGATCGGCCAAAAGGGGTAGGTGTCTACACACAGAAGTTACCACTTTGCCAACTACGCAAAAGGGGAAAGTGTGATGAGAGGATTTTAAATCACCTAAGATTGTTTCTACCCCGCTGTTCCCCCCAGGAGTTTTCTCCTGATTGCCCTCTCAATTTAAGAAACATCTCAGTGAGAGATGCTTGGGTGCTGAGTCTCTGCTTTTCTTTCTCTTTATTTTTGTTTTTACTGGAGTACAGCTAGTTTTGTACCAAACCCAGGTTGTAAATTAAATGACCTGCATGGATAAAATAATAAATAAACATAAATACAAATGCAGACATAAATAAAAATATGAATAATATAAAATAAATAGAAGTAATAGTAATAAACTTGAAAATATCATATGTCCAGATATGAACATTCAACACCAGAATGTAAATGACACAAGGATCACAGTACATTTTCATGTTCTTTTTGCATTTTGTTACTTTTCCTAAAACATATCAGATCACATAAATACCATTTTTTTTAAATTGGAAGATAATTGCTTCACAGTGTAGTGTTGGTTTCTGCCATTCAACCACGTGAATCAGCCATGAGTATACGGCTGTCCCGTTCTTCTTGAGCCTTCCTCCCAACCCTCATCCCATCCCACCCCCTGGGTTATCACAGAGCCTCTGGCTGAGTTCCCTGTGTCACGCAGCACCTTCCCCCTGGCTCTCTCTTTCGCGTATGGCAATGCGAACGTTCCAGTGTTGCTGTCTCAGTTCCTCCCACCCTCCCCTGAGACAGAGGTCTGTCCTATACCTCTGCATCTCTACTCCTGCCCTGCAGTTAGTTCATCAGTACCATTTTTCTCAAGTCCATATATATGCATCTAGCTTCCCTCTGTGTAACAGGCTCTTGGTTCATCCACCTCATTAGAACTGACACAAATGAGTTCCTTTTTTATGGCTGAGTAATATTCCACCGTATACATGTACCACAACTTCTTTGTCTATTCATCTCTCGATGGGCAAGATCACATAAATGTCATTTTAAATAAAGAAAGACGTGCCCCTGAAGTCATCCTAGAGAGCTGTGCCTCCAAGATGACTCCTGGGTTCCAGAGGCCACAGCCGCCTTGTTAAATTGCCTCAAATCCACAGCTTGCCACACTCTCACCTGCCAACTCTCTCCTCAGCTACCTTCAGACAGTAGAGCGTGCTGTGGAAGCCGGGAACATGGTGCTGATTGAAAACCTGGAAGAGTCCATCGATCCTGTGCTAGGACCCTTGCTGGGGAGAGAAGTCATTAAGAAAGGACGGTGAGACCCAGCTGTCCTGCGGGCCTTCCAAAGGGCTGGTCCATGGCCCCTGTAGAACCATGCACAGACCTGCTCTCCCTAGAACCTCCTCTCCCAGCGAACTAGTTCTCCCGAAGCACCTCCTCATTCATCCAAAAGAGGAACACCCAACTACCCTCCTGTCCTAGAGAGAGTTTCCTGGGGAACTTCCATCAGCCAACTCACTGGCCTGCTTCCTAACAACCACAGCACACTCCTCTGGAGGAACTTGAGGGAATGTGATGGAAACGCAGGCTGACCCTTTCTCTCTATATAAATTCATTTATTTATTTTCACGTTCTGGCTGTGCTGGGTCTTGCTCGCTGCTCGAGCTCTCTCCAGTTGAAGCGAATGGGGGCTGCTCTCTGGCTGTGCAGGCTTCTCACTGCGGTGCCTTCTCTTGCTGTAGAACATGGGCTGCAGGGCTTGCAGGCGTCAGCGGTTGCAGCTCCTGGGCTCAAGGGCACAGGCTCTACAGTTGTGGCTCACAGGCTCAGTTGCTCCCCGGCACGTGGGATCTTCCCGGATCAGTGATTAAAGCCATGTCTCCGGCATTGGCAGGCTGATTCTTTACCACTGAGCCATCAGGGAAGCCCCAGGCTGAATTTTAACCACAAGGATGTCACCTAAGCCAGCTGTCTGAGTTCTGAGAACTCACGTCTTTGTCGATTCGATGAGTGCCTGTTGCTTTGGGAGCCAGTAGTTGATCAGGGCTTAGCAAGGGTCTAGGAGAAAGGGGAGAAAGAGAGAATTTATCTATTCATCTCTCGATGGGCAAGATCACATAAATGTCATTTTAAATAAAGAAAGACGTGCCCCTGAAGTCATCCTAGAGAGCTGTGCCTCCAAGATGACTCCTGGGTTCCAGAGGCCACAGCCGCCTTGTTAAATTGCCTCAAATCCACAGCTTGCCACACTCTCACCTGCCCAACTCTCTCCTCAGCTACCTTCAGACAGTAGAGCGTGCTGTGGAAGCCGGGAACATGGTGCTGATTGAAAACCTGGAAGAGTCCATCGATCCTGTGCTAGGACCCTTGCTGGGGAGAGAAGTCATTAAGAAAGGACGGTGAGACCCAGCTGTCCTGCGGGCCTTCCAAAGGGCTGGTCCATGGCCCCTGTAGAACCATGCACAGACCTGCTCTCCCTAGAACCTCCTCTCCCAGCGAACTAGTTCTCCCGAAGCACCTCCTCATTCATCCAAAAGAGGAACACCCAACTACCCTCCTGTCCTAGAGAGAGTTTCCTGGGGAACTTCCATCAGCCAACTCACTGGCCTGCTTCCTAACAACCACAGCACACTCCTCTGGAGGAACTTGAGGGAATGTGATGGAAACGCAGGCTGACCCTTTCTCTATATATAAATTCATTTATTTATTTTCACGTTCTGGCTGTGCTGGGTCTTGCTCGCTGCTCGAGCTCTCTCCAGTTGAAGCGAATGGGGGCTGCTCTCTGGCTGTGCAGGCTTCTCACTGCGGTGCCTTCTCTTGCTGTAGAACATGGGCTGCAGGGCTTGCAGGCGTCAGCGGTTGCAGCTCCTGGGCTCAAGGGCACAGGCTCTACAGTTGTGGCTCACAGGCTCAGTTGCTCCCCGGCACGTGGGATCTTCCCGGATCAGTGATTAAAGCCATGTCTCCGGCATTGGCAGGCTGATTCTTTACCACTGAGCCATCAGGGAAGCCCCAGGCTGAATTTTAACCACAAGGATGTCACCTAAGCCAGCTGTCTGAGTTCTGAGAACTCACGTCTTTGTCGATTCGATGAGTGCCTGTTGCTTTGGGAGCCAGTAGTTGATCAGGGCTTAGCAAGGGTCTAGGAGAAAGGGGAGAAAGAGAGACAGGGAAGGGCTACAGGCACATAGGAGAGGGTGTGAGAGTTATCGGGAAGGACTGGTCGGACCCACTGCTCAGGCCTTAAGCCACCTTTGCATGTCCTTGTTTAGTCACTAAGTCACGTCTTACTCTTTGCAACCCTCTGGGCCGTAACCTGCCAGGCTCCTCTGTTCATGGAATTTCCCAGGCAAGAATACTGGAATGGGTTGCCATTTCCTTCTCCAGGGGATCTTCCAGACCCAGGGATCAAACCCACGTCTCCTGCACTAGCAGGCAGATTCTTTACCACAGATCCACCGGGGAAGCACCCTTGCATGTCCTTAGGAGGCACTTAATTACTTATTTAAGCATTTTCTCCCATAGAAGTAATGTTCCACCAATCACGAGACAAAGTAAGCTCTTCTGCTAGCCCGTAAGTTCCCTTTGTGCAAACTCTTAAGAAGGTGCCCCTTCCTGCAAGTGTTTTACTGCCATCTACTGGAAACATTTTATAATGCGCTCCCACATACATGCACCACTAAGTGGATCGCTCTCCCTCCAGCCTTACCCGAAAAAATAAACATGATGGCCGTGGGAGAAGGTATGTCAGCCTCCACCCTGTTTCCTGCGTGAAAGCTTAATCTAGACATGCCCGTGCATCTGAATGGCAATATCGTTTGCTACGACCTTGCAGAAAATCCTGTGCAGGATTCTGTCCCTGACCAAAGCTCCCAGGAAGACACCCACCTTCACATGAGCCTCTTTGTTCCAGGTTCATTAAAATCGGAGACAAAGAATGTGAGTATAACCCAAGGTTCCGGCTCATCCTTCACACCAAGTTGGCCAACCCTCACTACCAACCGGAGCTGCAAGCTCAGGCCACCCTGATCAATTTCACCGTGACCAGGGAAGGCCTGGAGGACCAGCTGCTGGCCGCAGTGGTCAGCATGGAGAGACCCGATCTGGAGCAGCTGAAGGTACGTGAGGCGCCCACCCAGCAAGGGAGGGAGGAAGGAGATGCTCTGCCACCCGATCCTGCCGTGCACCCTCCTCTGTGTGTAGGGGTGGGGGGGTGGGGTGTGTTCCTTCAGAAGTGGAGCCGTGTGGTTCTTCTGGAGCTCGGAGGAGCACCAACACCATGATCCTAGAACAACATCATGTTCCTGAAACAACACCAGTTCCCTGGAACATCCTTTGGGAAGTAGAAGGTAGAGCAGGCTGAAGACCAGGAAGCGGAAGACAGCTGGGAGAAACTGCAGTCCCGTCCAAGACACTTTTGGACCGCTCATCACAAATGTTCATGTGTCTATGTCCAGAACTAAATGGGATCCATTCCTGCAGGGGCAATAGAAATAGATTCAACCATGTTAGGGAAACAGAGGCTGAGTGGCTAGGACAACAGATATTTATTTTGTCACAGCCTGGAAGCTGGAAGACAGAGTTCAGAGTCCAGTTTCTGGCGATAGCTCTGTTCCTGGCTTGTAGGTGGCTGCCGTCTCACTATGCATTCACAGACCTCTTCCTTGTGTCCACACAGAGAGCAAGCTCTCTGGTGTCTCTGCTTCTAAGGGCAATGATCCCACCACAGGGCCCCCATCCTCATGACTTCATTTAACCTTAATTACCTCCTTCTCTAATTACCCCCATCTCCAATACCGTCGTGCAGAGGTGTGTGGGGTAGCAGGGGGAAGGGGCTTAGGGCTTCAACATATGAATTGGGAGGGAACACAATTTTGTGTGGAGCGATTAGTGCCCTTTTTCCTATCTCCTTAGATATGATTGGATTGTAATAGCCGGGGAATATTAGAGAGCCAGGGGGCTAATTTAAATTGGGAAGTTCAGAAAAAGATTCTATAAGCAGGTGGCATAAGCCTTTGGCATGGAGCACTCCCAAAAGAGTCAAGAGTGAATCCTGGTTATAAGGCCAGATTGAGGCATGTGGTTTTTCTTTAAGCTTTTTACTTTGCATTGAAGTATAACTGATTAGGGCTTCCTTGGGGGCTCAGACAGTAAAGAATCTGCCTGCAACACAGGGAACCCAGGTTCAAACCCTGGGTCAGAAAAATCCCTTGGAGAAAGGAATAGTAACCCACTCCAGTATTCTTGCCTGGAGAATCCCATGAACAGAGGAGCCTGGCGGACTACAGTCCATTGGGTCACCAAGAGTCAGACATGTTTACTTTTCACAAAGGAGAGCTGTTCCTTTTGAGGACAGTAGAGTTATGACAGAGAAATAAAACTTGACCCCATCCTCTAGCTATTCCCCCAGATAACTTCCATTTAATGACTAGACCATGTCCCAGCATCCTGCTAAGCCTTGCACAGCACTATGTGCAGGGCCAGGTTTAACCCAGCTAAGGTTACTGTGAAAGGGGAATTCAGCCCAAGATCACATGATTAGCAACTGCTGCAGTTGGGGTTCAAGTCCTCAGCTGATCTGACATGCTTGAGGTCCTGAGCACTCCTCTGTTCCACTTCCAGTTTGCTAAGGGCACGGGCTCTGGCCCCATAGCCCTCTGTCTGTTCAGACCTACCTGAGAACAGGATGCTCTGGGCTCCTATACCTGACTCTCCCTTATGTGATACTGCAGTCAGAGCTCACAAAGCAACAGAATGGGTTCAAAATCACCCTCAAAACTTTGGAGGACAACCTGCTGTCTCGCCTCTCCTCGGCCTCCGGGAACTTCCTGGGAGAAACAGCCCTGGTGGAGAACCTTGAGATCACCAAGCAGACTGCCGCAGAAGTTGAGAAAAAGGTAAGACCTGGCAGCCTGGGCTGGGGTGGGTGGGGGCGGGCAGAGGCCCTCCTCCTGGTCCCTGAGTCCACCGTCCAGGGACAAATGTCAGAGTAGGAGATGGCTGATCCATCTTCCCGAGTTTCTCCTGGAAAGTTGAGCTCGGCAGGATTCCTGAAACGACCACCTCACCACCTGCATGACAGAGCCCTCACCCCCTGTAAAATGCTGTTGACAGCTCTACTCTGCAAACATTTGACTGACACTTAGATCTGTGTAGGGGCTTGTGTTCTGTGCAGGAAATAGTGGCTCAAACTGAATACCTTAGTGAGTCCATGGAGTTGCCCTGAAGCTAAAGAATCACGCTGGTGTACAAGTACTGGCTGCACCCCCAGACAACCCACAACCTGCAAAAACCTCACAAGTCTGATTTCAATGAGAAAATTTTAGTGATGTCCCAGTAAACTGAGCTCTCAAAACACAATTTTTTTAAAATTATCATCCTGCACATTTACTTAGCATGTGTTTCCTTCCTTTAAGGGCATGGAAAGGAAAGTGGAAATTAAGCAAATCCTTCCTGATGGTCTCTATGTGTGTGTGTATGTGTTAATCCCTCTTTGTGACGCCAAGGATTGCAGCCTGCCAGGCTCCTCTGTCCGTGAAATTTCCCAGGCAAGAATACTGGAGTGGGTAGCCATTCCCTTCTGCAGGGCATCTTCCCACCCCAGGGATCAAACCCACGTCTCCTGCATTGCAGGCAAATATTCCTTACCAGCTGAGTCACCAGGGAAGCCCAACAGTCTCTATACAGTCTGTGAACGCATGAGTCAAGCTCCTCTGCTGAGAGTGAGGGTGTGGTGTTGAGATGGGCGGCCTGGGGAGAGGAGTAAAGGTTTTCAAGAGCTGTTGGAGGAGGCGGGAATGAAAGGGACACAGGGTAATGGACAGCATGAAGGACCCAGGGGACACGAAAAATATGAGTCAGTGAAAACACCAATCTGAGCAACTATGTGATTTCTATTCAGTTCCACTCTCTTCTGAGAATCTTTGTCTTTTAACTACTGGTTTAACCATGTTTTACATTTTTAAACATTACTGATACAATTGAATTTCTTTCTACTATCTTGATTTATACTTTATATTAACAATCCTTTTGTTTATTTTTTCTCCTTTCTTGATTTTTCTTTATCCTCGTCTTTTATCCATTGCTAGTTTTAAAGTTATTTACTGTTTATTTTATTGATTAATCTTAATTTTTCATCAGTATATGAAAAATGTATTTCATTTCATGTGTGACTTAACAATATATATATTGACTTAACAAAATCTAAAATTAAGCACTATATCTAGCCTCTTTCAAAGCAATATAAGGATATTAGAAACTTTGATTATTTTTTCCATCTTCCATTATTGTTTTATAGCATTCTGCTTCTACCTCGCTTTAATCTGCTACTTCCAAACTGGTCATGTTTTTTATAGTCTTTGTTATTTAAATTGACTGTACATTTAAAAAATTCTTGCATCTCACTTACTTCTTTTGGATTCAATTTTCTTCTAATCAAAGAAAATAATTACTTGTTCAAGGGCTTGGGGATAGTAAGCTTTCTTTGACATTGACTGCTTCTTCAAAGTAAAACCTCTGGTCTTTAATCAACTTTGGAAAATTCCTAATCATTATAGCTCAAACATTGCTTCTCCCCTATTCTGCCTGTTCTCTACTTATTTCTGTTACATACATTTTGAATCTTTGTATTTATCTGCCAGATCTAAGAACTTCTTTTACATATTTTCCAACTTTCTCTCTGAGCTGCTTTTTAAACAGTTTCCTCAGATTTATTTGTTAGTTTGCTTATTCTCTTTCAACTCAGTTCATTATTTAACCAGTATTGAATTTCCTATTTAAATAGCTGTATTCTTGTCTTTGGAAGTTCTATTTAGTTCTTTTTTGGATAATGTCTGTTCTTTTTTATAATGTCCTGATTTTATACTTTCTTTGATCTCTACTGCTTTTAAACAGAATTAGTTAATGAGGTAGGTAGGTAGTCACTCCAGTTATGTTCAACTCTTTGTGACCCCAGGGACCGGAGCCCACCAGGCTCCTCTGTCCATGGGATTCTCCAGGTAAGAATACTGGAGGAGGTTACCACGTCCTTCTCTAGGGAATCTTCCAGACTCAGTGTATTGAACTCACATCTCCCACATTGCAGGCAGATTCTCTACCATCTGAGCCACGAGGGAAGCCCTAGTTAATGGTAGATCAATCATCTTCAGCTCTTGGGATGCTTGGAGGTCTTCTAATTATCCTGATAGGTAACACTTCCTCTTGAACTTTGTAACAGTTCCTCTTGAACTGTTAATTGTGAGCTCATCTTCAGTAGGGTTTGTTTTTTCCTGTGGGCTTTGCATAAATTATCAGCAGTTTCACTCTATCCTGGAGTATAACGCAGGTTGTACTGAGGTTATATTTAATAGGATATTCTTACAGAACCCCTCTGTGATGTTTAGGTCTCTTATTTTTACCTCTGATAAATTTTCTGAAAATAGACCTTTCCATTGAAAGAGATCTTCTCTGTGAATTTACACATGCACAGAAAACAGTGCGTCAAACTTATTCTTTTTGAGGGTTGAGTATTCAAAAAGAATAAATTTGACGCAGTTCTAATGAGATGGATGAAACTGGAGCCGATTATACAGAGTGAAGTAAGCCAGAAAGAAAAACACCAATACAGTATACTGACACATATATATGGAATTTAGAAGACAGTAATGATGAACCCGAAAGTGAGACAATATAAGAGACACAGAGGTATAGAACGGACTTTTGGCTTCAGAGGGAGAGGGAGAGGGTGGGAAGATCTGGGAGAATGACAACGAAACATGTATACAATCATATGGGAGATGAAGCACCAGTCTATGTTCAATACAGGATACAGGATGCTTGGGGCCGGTGTATGGGATGAACCGGGAGGATGGGCAGGGAAGGGAGGTGGGAGGGGGCTTTAACATGGGGAGATCGTCTACACCTGTGGCTGATTCATGTCAGTGTATGGCAGAACCAATACAGTACTGTGAAATGGAATAAGCATTAAACAAAATTAAAAAAAAAAAAAAGAAAAAACAGTGGATGTCTGTGATGGTCCAGTGGCTGAGAATCTGCCTCGCAATGCAGGGGACACAGGTTCCGTCATGGTCCTGGCGCCTGTGCTCTGCAGTAAGAGAAGACCCGCAGTGAAAAGTCCCCCAACCACAGCTAGACAGAAGCCTCTGTTTGCCACAGCTAGAGAAAGCAGCTAAGACCCAGCGCAGCCAAGGATTAATTAATTAACTAATCAATTCAAAACAGCTGTCTGTGTAACAAAGAAAACAGAAAATTCGATTATGCTGCTTTTACTGGAGTCCTACTGCCTGGCTTACTTTTCGAGTTAGATGTGCTCATGTGTGTGAATGTGTGTGTATCTGTGTGTGGATGTGTGTGTATCTATGTGTGCATCTCCCACGTGTCCCCAGCTGGAGGGGCTGACACGCTCACCTTTGAAGCACTAGGAGTCTGTCCTCCCTTCCTCACTCAAGCTTGGTTAAGGAAAGTCACAGCAGCTTTCTGCCCTCCCTTGTTCCCCTCATCTGCATCCACCCAGCCCACCCACAGACACAGGGTGCTGACACGGAGCGGCCACAGTGATTCTCAGGGAGCCCTGACTGGTTCAAACAATGGACCGCTCTTGATTTTTCTGACAGGTGCAGGAGGCCAAGGTGACCGAAGTGAGATCAATGAGGCCCGGGAGCACTACCGGCCGGCCGCCGCCCGGGCCTCTCTGCTCTACTTCATCATGAGCGACCTCAGCAGGATCCACCCCATGTACCAGTTTTCTCTCAAGGTGACTTAGGCCGGGAGCCCTCTACACAGTCACAGCACAGCAGCCTGACATGCCCCGCGCGGCTCTGCACAAAGGCTTGTCCGTGGGCTTCATTAGCCGTGGCAAGTCTTTCAGACTAGATCCAGGGGAGCAGCGACTTGGCCTTACAGGCCCATCTCTCTAACTGGGTCTTTCATGACTCATTGGTGATTTGGCTGAAACAGAGGGAGAGGGCATGGCAGGTCCCAGCCTCGTTCGCTCAGCAAGTACATATGATCCAGCCAGCACTCTGCTTCCTGACCGTGCGGAAGAGGAAACATCGGCAGGGAGCCCTGCCCCAGAGAGCTTCACAGCTAATAGGGCTGATCAAATGTGCGCCTCACTTGCATCTGTTAAAACCAAAGCAGGCCATACTGATGGTCAAACTTTAAATTAGTGTCCCTGTTACCCTAATGGGCTTCCCAGGTGGCACAGTGGTAAAGAATCCACCTGCTTGTGCCAGAGACACAAGAGATGTGGATTCAATCCCTGGGCCAGGAAGATCCCCTGGAGGAGGGCAAGGCAACCCCTTCTAGTATTCCTGCCTGGAGAATCCCATGGACAGAGAAGCCTGGTGGGCTACAGTCCAGAATGTCCGCAAAGAGTCATATACAACTGAGCACACACACACAATTACCCTAATATCCTCGAAGCTACTGCTTTGTGGTTGCTGATATATTTCTAAAATCAAAGATGTTAGCAGTTGTAAGTGCTAACTAAGCTTATCTTACTCATGAAATAATAAAGACCTATAAATTTTAAGAGCATCTCTCAAAGTATATCTTTCTCCCATAAGGAGTTCTCCAAAAGACCATAGCTGCAGAGTCTGTAGGGGGCTCTGAACAACTTCTCTGGTTTAATCCAACAGGGAGGACACTCACCTTCAGGGCGCACCCTCATCCAGCTGCCCCCTGGAGGCCAAGGTGTGGGGGTGAAGCTGAGCACTGAGGAGGAAGGCTTCCACGCCTGGGACTCACTAGGCTGGAAATGGCATTTCATCCTGCCCCTATTCCCTCCCCTCAGCTCAGAGTCTCTGTAATATTGTATGTTTTAACAGAAACCCAATACTTGACATTATATTCGGGTCAAAGCCCCATGTGAAAGAAATATAAACAATTTAAAAAACAGTACAGAAGTTAATGTGATAAGCCTAGTAACTATGGAATCACCTCCCTAGTTTTGAGAGTAGTTGAAATCTACTGCAGTGACTCTTCCTGAAAAAGGGAAATAAGATGAAGCCCATGAAAATATGTGTTCCAGGAAAAAACAACAACAAAAAAAACAAGCAAGAAAACTGGAAATCTGCCTAGCCAAAAATTGAAAAGACCCAATAATATCTTAATTTCATTTTCTTTAAAGATTCATCCTTGACCTTTGTTTTCTTCAATGATTATTTTCTTTATTCATTCTTTAATGATACATTCATTCCTATTATCAATTTTTATAAGTAGTCTATATCTAAGTTTAAAATGATGGAAAATTGATTCATATGATCAGTATGAAAATGGATTCATATTATACCCATCATGTACAATTTGGAAGATGTAACCAAAGCAGGCTATGCTCTCACAGTTGCAAAAAGTGTACATAAGAAAAAAGCACATATAAGAGGAGCCATCAGATGATGTGGAATTACTAGAAAGAAAAACCAAGAACAGCTGATACTCTGATCATTACCAAAAGGAAAAGTAATTAATTAAAAATATTCTGAGTACCTATTATGTACACAGGTCTCTTTTAAAGAGCAAAGTTGTACAAGATGTTGATTCTACCATCAAGAATTTCATAATCTAAAGGATAGAATCACCCAAACTGTTTACTGTTCATTGTGTTCAGTTTCCAACAAAACTTACTAGATTTAATTTAATTATTTTGGTCACTGGACCTAAACAGTATGCTTCATAGCGTGGCCCTCTTGTGACAACATAGTAATTTATACGAGTAACTAAGTCAGGAGTTTTCCTGTTGCCACTGGCCCTCCTTGGCAGGTTATGCTGGGAAGACATTTCTGTGATTGGTGAATTATAATACTCACCAGAGGTAGGGCCACAGTTACATACAGAGAGCCATGTAAGCCTCCAGTGTCCTATCTCCTGCCCCCAGGCCTTCAGCATTGTCTTCCAGAAGGCCGTGGAAAAGGCGGCTCCTGATGAGAACCTCAAGGAACGGGTGGCCAACCTGATAGACAGCATCACCTTCTCTGTGTGCCAGTACACCACCCGAGGGCTCTTCGAGTGTGATAAACTGACCTACCTTGCCCAGCTCACCTTCCAGGTAAAAGAGGATTGAAGACATTTCCAGAAAACAGGTCAATTTATATGCCCAGCCAGCAGATATAGAGAAACTTTTTTCTTAAAAAATAATTTAATGTTAATCTATTTATTTAGCTGCACCAGGTCTTAGTTGCCGCATGTAGGCTCTAATTCCCTGACTGGGGATTGAACCAGAGCCCCCTGCCTTGGGAGCTCAGAGTCTTACCACTGAATACCAAGGAAACTTGCTCCTTTTAACGTCAGTTCCCATAGTTTGTGAAGATTATTGAGCTCTACGCAGAGGCCTCAGACAAGAAAATCCAGCATGGTGCATGCAGGCCATCACTCCATTGTCCCACTCATGGCAGGCATGCTTAATCAACCGTTATACTTTTTCAAGGTGATGGTGGATGAGGAAGATCCTCCTCCACAGGGCCCTCCAGCAGCCACTACCAATCAGTCCAAACTAGCCCTGAGGATGAAACTGGATAGCCATACCAAAGACTGGATACTTCCTGAGAGGCAGTAAGAACTTAAAGTATCCTCATTATTTATGTACCTTCAAGGTTGCAGGTAGCACTAGCAGAAAAGAATCCACCTGCCAATGCAGGAACCATAGGAGATGCTGGTTCGATCCCTGGGTCAGGAAGATCCCCTGGAGGAGGAAATGGCAACCCACTCCAGTATTCTTGAGTGAAGAATCCCATGGACAGAAAAGCCTGACAGGTTACAGTCCAGAGGGCCACAAAGAGTCGGGCACAAGTGAAGCAACCTAGCACACAGCCCAAGGTTGCAAGTTTAATGTCCAAACCTTCCCCCAGAATAAGAAACTGCAAATGTCCTTCTATAGCTGCAATGTTGGTCTTAGAAAAGTGCTTAAGAACTCTGGTTCTCAAGGGCTCGGAAGCATCAGGGCTTCCAGTGTTAATAAGAGACCATTGCATTTTGCTTATTCTGAGCATCAAAAAACCATGGAAATTGATTTCCTTGAACCTAACTCTCTAGGGCCTTCCTGGGTGGCTCAGTGGTAAAAAGACTCTGCCTGCCAATGCAAGAACTTCAAGAGACACAGGTTCGACCCTTGGTTGGGAAGATCCTCTGGAGAAGGAAATGGCAATCCACTCCAGTATTCTTGCCTGGAAAATCCCATGGACAGAAGAGCCTGACAGACTACTGTGCATGGGTTTGCAAAGAGTCAGACATGACTGAGCGAGCATGCATGCAGGCAGCCAACTCTCTACCCATTTTAGAACTGGGATTTCTCCCAATTAGAAATTAGAAGCACGGAGCAGATGATCCTGCAGGGCTCCACCAGTTCTGAAAGTCAGCTATTCTAAAATCACTTCTGCTCAGACTCATTCTGAAGTCTGAATCCACAGAGGAGCGTTAGCATGGCTTGTCCCTCTCCTCCTGTGTGTTCCCCTCCCTGGCCGGATCACAGCTTGGCCACCTCAGAGGGAACCTGAGCCCCAGCCCAGACGAATTTTCCTCCTGCCGCTCGTTTCCCCCAAAGCCCAAGGAGCTTCTGCTTCCGGCTTCCGCTGGACTCCCCTCATAAATATTTCAGCCTCGTTTTACAAGGGCTGCTTCACCTCATCTGTGATTTCTAGCCCAGTTTTTCCTTAAAGACTTTTCCTCGAACTAATCAAATTATTTTTTTTTCCTCTGTGAGTATTCCCATCTGTATCTTCTCAGCGGAGAACACCATTTGAAGGGGGAAGAACAATCTCCTGAGCGCCTCTCAGCATGAGCTGTTAGTTCTAACCCAGTCAAATGCTTTGCCCTCCCTGCACACACAGCACTAATTCCCTCCCAAGCTTCTGCAGTTTCCACTGCCCCCTCCCTGGGAAGCCTGTCTAGATCTCACGCTCAGCTCCTCCAAAACCCAATTCAAAACCACGTACAGAAAGTTCAGTCAAGTGCATCTCCCTGGCCTGCTTCCCAGCCACCCCCTGTTGGGTCCCCCTTAGCAGCATTTGTTTTCATTTCGTTTTGGCTGCGTCATGCCTTAGCTGTGGCAGGCAGGACCCTTCGTTGCTCTGCGTGGGCTCTCCAGCTGTGGCGTGAGGGCTTCTGCCTAGCTGCCTGGAAGCATGTGGGATCCCAGTTCCCTGACCAGGGATGGGATGAACCCAAGTCCCCTACATCGGAAGGTGGATTCTTAACCACTGGACCACCAGGGAAGCCCCCTACCAGCATTGCTCATTCACACACGCACCGCTGCTTTGCCGACATTCATCCGTTACTTTGACCCTCTGCTCAAATCATGTCATTCGTCCGTGTCATCTTCTCTATGAGATTGCAGGAATGCATTTCATGGCATTTAGGACTGATCCATCAATTCCTTGCTTACCAAGACATACAGTCATTCACTGTGTGCGCTTTAGCCACACTGATATTTGGGCTGAAGTCAGATGCACCCAGAGGTGATCAGCACAGATAAAGACTTTCTTCCCCTCCACCTGATTTCAACAACCAAAATGGAGGCATGCGCTCTCAGGTTAGAAGTAGCACTAGGTACACCCGTGGCAACTCCAGTGGGCTCCAGGACCCACGACTGCCGCCAGGTAACAAAACACAGTGCTGGGACTGCCCTGACGGTCCACTGACTAAGACTCTGGGCTCTCAATGCAGGGGACACAGGTTTGATCCCTGCTCCGGGGACTAGACCCTAGAACAGGAAGTGGCAACCTACTCCAGTACTCTTGCCTGGAAAATCCCATCCACGGAGGAACCTGGTGGGCTACAGTCCATGAGGGGTGGCAAAGAGTCAGACGTGACTGAGCGTCTGAGCCCAGGAAACTAGGTCCCACATGCTGCAGCTAAAGATCTCATGTGCCACAACTAAGACCCAGGGCAGCCAACAAATGAATAAGAACACTGTCCTTCCACGTTGCAGATCCTCCTCATGAACCAGGAAGTGAGTACAGCTGAGCTGGACTTCTTGCTTCGATCTCCAGCACAGACAGGAGTCACCAGTCCAGTGGAGTTCCTCTCCCATCAGGCCTGGGGTGGCATCAAGGTCGGTACCAGCCCCTCGGGAGAAAAAAAAAAATCCACCTTGTCCTCTCCGGGACTGCTGTTCTGATGCTTAGCCCTAGGAAACTAGTGGGGCTGTCTTTGAGGGTTTCACCCTGAGCTATATTGGGGCTTCCCCAGTGGCTCAATGGTAAAGAATCTGCCTGTCATATAGAAGACATGGGTTTGATCCCTGGGTGGGGAAGATCCCCTAGAGAAGGAAATGGGAACCTACTCCAGTGTTCTTGCTTGGAAAACTCCATGGACAGAGGAGCCTTGCAGTCTACAGCCCATGGTATCGCAAGCAGTCAGACATATGAGCTGTGTTAGACATCAGTGGGTCCCTTTGCTGGCACCCCTACGGCAGAGCTCCCCCTTCCCGGGCCTGCTGGAAGGGCTCTGCCGAGCAGGAGCAGGTGCATGCTTGTGTGTGGGCTCTGCCTCTAGGATGTCGGGGAACAGAAGGAATGTGCAAGTGTCTTTGACTCACCTGAGCAGCTTTCCGCTGCCAGTGCTCAGGGCCAGCTCCTCTGTGAGGCACAGAATTCAGGCTCCTCTGTGAGACCCAGGCTGGTGTGGAGATGCTGTGTCCATGGAGGGGTCAGATACCAGGGTGCTGCCAGCTGTCCATCTCTGCATGAGTCCTAACAGCCTCAAAGCAGTGGACACATTCCAGCCTGGGATTCTAGTGGTTAATAACAGCTCACATTTACTAAGCACCTTAGAAGCACACTGTTGTTGCCTTTCAGTCACTAAGTTATGTCCAACTCTTTGTGACCCCTTGGACTGCGGCATGCCAAGCCTCCCTGTCCTTCACTATCTCCTGACGTTTGCTCAGATTCATGTCCTTAGAGTCGGTGATGCCATCCAACCATCTCATCCTCTGCCGCCCTCTTCTCCTTTTGCCTTCTTCAATCTTTCCCAGCAGAAACGCTTTCCCTTATGTTATTCTCATGTTTCCCTGGGCAAGAGGTACTGTTTGTTCTCATTTAACGTGTAAGGAAACTGAGGTCACTCATTTTATAAGTAGCAAACCCAAGAATCGAGAATCGAGTTCTGGTCTGTCTGACGGCAAAGCCCATTTTCCCCTTTCATGTTACTCAGCTTAGTTTCACTGGGATTTGATGAACATTGAAGATCACAAGCGATGAGCTTGTCCAGTAGGGACCATGCCTGCATTCAGACGGGCTGGCGCAGTGCTGAGTGGTAAGCGTGTACTGGGTGAACATCAGTCCCAGAGTCAGACTCTCCAGGTGGGCCGTGGTTGAGTCCCCACCTGGGGGAGCCCCACAGTAGGTGCTGGAGCTGTGCGAGGACCAGCACCTACCAGCACAAAGTGCATCCTATTTATGACCTTCCTGCGTTTTTTGTTTTTGTTTTGTTTTTCTCTTTTAAAGATATATTTTTTGGATGTGGGCCATTTTTTAAAAGCCTTTATTGAATTTGTTACAATCTTGCTTCTGTTTTATGTTTTTTGGCCACGAGACATGTGGGATCTTAGCTCCCCCAGCAGGGATTGCATCCAAATTGCCAGCATTGGAAGCTGAGGTCTTAACCGTCGGGCCCCCAGGGAAGCCCCTCTGACCTTCCATGTTTTCTCCCTCGCCTACATGTCTCACGGCACAAAGAGGCCTGAGTCTGAAGCAATGTGATTGGCTCTCTCTCTCTCTCTCTTTATATTTTTTCACTAAAAATGTTTTGAGACAATGATTCACGTGCAATTATGTGAAATAGCTTCTTTGCACCGCATCCCCTCAGCAGTCACATCCAGCTTTTCTGCAGCACGATGTCACATCCAGGAAGCTCACATGGATACAGTCCACCTTATTCTGATTGCACCTGGTTTTCATGCACGTGTGTGTTTAGTTTTATTACACGTGAAGATTCATGTAATCAGCACCACAGTCAAGATCTAGAAAACTCGGACTGGTGTGTAGGTCGCTTGTTATAGAAACAACAACTTCCTCCTCCCCCCAACCTAATTCCTGGCAACCACTAATCTGTTCTCCATTTGTATAATTCTGTCATCTCAAGGATGTTATATAAATGGAATTATACAGTATGCAACCTTTGGGGACTGGCTTGATCACTCAGCCCAACTCCCTTGAGATCCATCCAAGTTGATTTACTTTAGAACAAAAGCCCAGCACATAATCATTTATATGCATGCTGTCCTCTTCAAAGGAGTCATCTTGTGAAATGCTGCCGTGGCCCAAAATGTTTCTCTAACTTTCCTCAGAGTCTGCCTCTATTCTTTTAGTCGACTTTAGAGCTATGTCTAAATCAAGAAGCATCAAACTTTTCCTACAGAGGGCTATACAGCAAATATCTAGGTTTTGAGGGTCACAGTCTGTCACAACTATTCAACTCTGCCAAAGTCATACACCATAGGTAAGCAAATGGAAGTGGGTGAGTTCCAATAAACTTTATTTACAAACACAGCTGGTGGGCCAGACTGTCCCCGCAGGCCTCAGTTTTCTTATCTTTGATCTAAACAATAAAGGTGTGATTTGATTTTTATATATTAACTTCATTTGAAATTCTGAATCCAATCTGGCAAGTGAGAAGGGGAAGTCTATGTTGGGAAGGAAAACAGGAGAATTCCATTCACAACAGCAACCAAACCACAAAGTCACAAAATGCCTAAGAATAACTATAATGTGTCAAGCATATGTGTGGAAAATCAGCTTTTCTAGGCCACATAAGATATGAATAGACAAAAACCTAGAGTACTGCTGTGAAAAAGAAAAAGAAAGCATGCCACATGTGTCATCTAAATTTTTCTAGTAGCCACATCAAAAATGCAAAATGCAAAAAATAATATAAAATTAAATCAATGAAAATAAATTTAATAATATATTTCCTGAACCCAATACAACCAAAATATTATCCTTTTAATATATAATTGTTACAAAAATTATGAATGAGATATTTTACATTTTTGAGGTTAAGTCTGAATCCCAGTGTATATTTTTTTGCATTCACAATACATCTCAATTCAGATACTAAATCTTCAACAAAAATACTTGGCTTGAATTTAGATTTTATAAAATTTAGAGTTACAGCAGTTGATTCATACACCCAAGTTATTTCACATGTACTCAAAAGTTCTCCAACTACTAAGGCAAGTTCTAGTTTCTAAATTTAAATTTTAAAATAATTAAAATGAACAAAAAGAATGTGTTGAATTTGTTTAAAAAAAAAAACTACATCCTATACAGAAGAAATCCACTATACCAGAAAAGAATAAATGCATTAAATTTTTTTAAATAAATAAAATTAAAAGCAAATAAAAACCCTCTTCTTCAGTCATACCGGCCACATTTTGTTTGCTCAATATTCACATGTGGCCAGTGGTGTCCTTGTTGGAAGTACAGGTCACGGAGCTTGAGAACAATGGCTCAGAGTCTGATGCCCTTATGGGAAATGAATTCTGGAGAGCAGTTCTGAATACTGGACCAATAATGGAGATAGACCAGTTGACAGAGGCTCTGGAGTCTGACGTTCCTGGGTTCAGTTTCAGGTTTGAGCTGGTGAACTCTGACAGATTATCTTTGTTTTCTTATCTGTTTTGTGACGCACATAAATGTTCAGTAACTGGAAGCTGATTATCATTATTGTATTTGTTTCCTAGAACATCCATAACAAAATGTCATAAGCTGAGTGGCTTAAAAACACAGACGTTTATTCCCCCAGAGGTCTGGAGGCTAGACATCTGAAATTAAGGCATTGACAGGTCATGCTCCCTCCAAAGGCTCAAGGAGGGCTCCTTTTTTGCCTCCTCCAGCTTCTGAGAGGCCCAGGCACTCCTTGGTTTGTGGCAGGACCGTTCCAGTCTCTGCCTCCATCTCTACGGTCCTTACATGGCCGTCTTCCCTCTGTGTCTTTGCATCTCTTCTCTTCTTATAAGAACGTCAGTCACATTGGCCGTCCTCCTGACCTCATCTTTACTGGATCACCTCTTCAAGAGCCTATCCAAATAAGGTCACATTCACAAATCTGAGAGGTCAGATTTTCAACATATCTTTTAGGGGACACAATTCACCTTATTGCAATTATGATTCTTAATTACCCAGCTCTCAGGTATATATGGGCTTCTGTGGTGGCTCAGTGGTAAAGAACCTACCTGCCAATGAAGGATACGTGGGTTGGAAAGATCCCCTAGAGAAGGAAATGTCGACCCACTCCAGTATTCTTGCCTGGGAAATCCATGGACAGAGGAGCCTGGCAGGCTACAATCCCCTGGACCACAAGAGTCAGACATGGCTTAGTGACTGAACAACAACAAGGTGTGTATATGCTGTGGTTGACATGGGTTGTGCCCGATAGAATTTTTCATCGAAGGAAAACCTTTGAGGACCTGTGAGTTGCCTGGCTGAGTCCAATCCAGTTGCCTTTTTTTTTTTTTTGTAATCCCACAAAGCCCTCTGCAGCACAAGTCACAAAGAATAAGTGATTCGAGAGCATTCTATACTGCGTTCATTGTACATCGCTCTACCCAAAAGCCGCTGTGCAATCTGCTCCCGGTCCTCTTTTGTCTGGTCTGCTTTGCTTTTCTTCACTTTGCTTTTCAGTTTTGTTTTGCGAGCTAAGCTCATCTGGCTGTTCAAAGGCTTCTGCAAACGAGTGAAGCTTTCTCTTTCTCTCTCTCTCTCCAAGTTTTGTTACCGGAGCCACATCCAGTCCCTTCCAGATCCAGCCCAGTGCAGGATGTGGGCTGGTGACGCACAATGCCCTGTGCAGCCTCTGACGGATGCTCTTTTTAAGTGTTCAGTTGGATTTTAGCCCAAAGAAACAAAAGAAGTAGAATTGAATAGGACATGATTAAACAAAAAATTTTTAAGCATCCTATCTGATGAAGAAGATGCATTTCCTTGATTCCCCAGAAGGCCTAATAAACAGGTGATGAATGAAATCTGTGATCAAATGCTGCTTTTATTAGTAATTTCTGTAAGGAGTTTCAAGGTCTCATCTAATGCTGAACTTTCAGGTAACAGGCATGTTCTTGTCTCCATCAGAAGACCTCATCCGCGCTATGCAGCTTTGTAAGTCTCTGAAAAGGCCCCTCCCACCTCTCTGGATGCCAGTTTAGCACAGTTGTACTTTGGTACCCAGTCCAACGTAATTAGGTTAATTAGTCATTTCCATTTAGCTTATTAGAAGGCTAGAAATCCCTTTCCCTCATTTGGAAGATTAAACATTGCAATTGTGTTCAACCCAGAGCTTCAAGAAAGCGTGTTTCAGACCCAGCCACGCCAGCTGGGAGCCCTGATCACCCTGTAATGTCCTCAGTTTTGTGGTGACTCCAGAGGAGGGTAATGGGCCTGCAGGAGGGTTAATGAGGACACAAGCTGGGAAGAGGGGGAAAGTGGCCGCCTGAAGGAGGATGGAAGTTTGGTCCTCGGCACAGACAGAGCTAAGCACCACATCTGAATTTAGCTTATTAGAAGGCTAGAAATCCCTTTCCCTCATTTGGAAGATTAAACATTGCAATTGTGTTCAACCCAGAGCTTCAAGAAAGCGTGTTTCAGACCCAGCCACGCCAGCTGGGAGCCCTGATCACCCTGTAATGTCCTCAGTTTTGTGGTGACTCCAGAGGAGGGTAATGGGCCTGCAGGAGGGTTAATGAGGACACAAGCTGGGAAGAGGGGGAAAGTGGCCGCCTGAAGGAGGATGGAAGTTTGGTCCTCGGCACAGACAGAGCTAAGCACCACATCTGCAGCTCTGCTCAGCCTGCCAAGGGCCCTCCCAACAGCTGCCCAGATGTCCAACCTTTTTAATGCAGTGCTTCCTAAGTGCCAGGCAGCCTGCGAAGCCTCTGAGGCTACACAGATGGCTCAGAATGTTGTTGCCCCCAGGGAACTCGCAGTCTTGTGGGAGTTATAGACAAACAGACCAGCAATAGCAATCTGATAACGTAGAAGCCCCCACAAAGCACAAAGAGGGTCTTTACAGTCTTCTGAGCACCCATATATACATTAGAGCATGAGCTAGGCAGACGATGATTACATGGCCTCATTTTCCAAATGAGAAAATCAAAGCCCAAGAAGGTTTAAAAATAGGCTCTGAGTCAAAAGAGGCTCATCAGAGGTGGCACTGGGACCAGAGCTCTTATCTTCTGGTGCCTCGACCACCATCATACACTCCACTCCCTGCTCCCTGGTCCATCCTCCACACTACCCCCTCTCCCACTATCCCCCAACTGCCCCTTCCCGGTGTAGCTTTTAATCTCATTGGAGAGATGGAACCCACGGGCGGAGTTGAGTGATGTGGAAAGGCTACAGGTAGGTGACTGAGTCAGTGAGGTTCACCTGGGCACTCTGAAGAAACAGGATGGACCCCCACCCAAAATGCAGCTCCCGTGTCCATACAGACAATGCCTCTTGCATACCCAGAGGCATGAAAGAGTTTGTTGCTCACATGAGACTTTCTGGGCAGAGTAGGGGAGTTACGAGTTAGCAAGTAGCATGAAAATGGCTTGAGAGAACCAAGAAAGGTGGTGTCTTGGGCTTTCTGTGGTTATTGGGGAGTAGGGCAAAGGCTTGCATGATACAACTGCAAAGGCTTGAATGATACAACTTCCCTTCAGCACAAAGGAGGGAGCACCCAGATTACCTACCAGCCTGCCTGGTGGAACAGAAGAGGAAGAGGGAGAGATAAGGCTTAAAAGTGATCAGCAGTCACACATCCATAAAATGAGTCAGTCCTTATTAAATATATCGACTCTGTGAGTAGTTCTGAGTGGCCCACAAATGGGAGTGGGAGGGCTGTGTGCTCCAGGTTAGAGAAGATGGATGTGAGTGGGGTTGCTGCTTTTGGACTGGACTTGAACAATTTGTTAGCAATTTGTAAAGGCTTCCCTAGTGGCTCAGACAGTAAACAATCTGCCTGCAAAGCAGGAGACCCAGGTTCAATCCCTGGGTCAGGAAGATCCCCTGGAGAAGGGAATGGCAACCCACTCCAGTATTCTTGCCTACAACCCACCA
>SJYC01061666.1:0-13393 GCA_006408675.1 Madoqua kirkii
GACTAGACAACAACAGTGAAAGGAATATATACCATACACCTGGTGTTTGGCTTTCCTAGTGGTTTAGAGGTTAAAGCATCTGCCTGGAATGCGAGAGACCTGGGTTTGATCCCTGGGTCAGGAAGATCCCCTGGAGAAGGAAATGGCAACCCACTCCAGTACTCTTGCCTGGAGAATCCCATGGACGGAGGAGCCTGGTAGGCTACTAGTCTATGGACTCCCAAAGAGTTGGACACGACTGGGCGACTTCACTTTCACCTGGTGTTTGGCTCCAAAGAGTAGATACCTGTTTAAGGGAGGGAATCATCTTATTCACTAATTTAATGTATACTTTCGTAATCTCCCAGAAGTTCAAGTAATGTATTTTTTAAATACCGATAACAAAGATCTTAGAAAAGCGACAGTTCTCAGTCCAGCCCTCCCCACTCCCAGTGTCCTTTCCCAGACCCTGGGCTTTTGCCTCTTTCTGAATTTATTCCTTCTAATAATTTCTCCTCTATTCCCTATTAGTAATTTATATCACTCTGAATTTATCAAGTTTCAGTATCTACTTATCCTCTGATGTGAAAAAATAAGAACTTAGCTTCCATTACTGCCAATCAATTGGCTTCATCCTAATTTTGCTAGCATAGGTCATCAGGAAAAAATCATGGGAAGTAAAATTTCTGAATGCCTACATACTCATTTGATGAGTTCTGCGAGGTCCAAATGATTTTTTACTCAGAAACTGTGTCCACAATGCTCGATTGTCCTCTGGAACTCAGTTTTATTCCTGTGAGACCATATGCTAGTAGGGTGTTATTCTTCCCTTGTTTCTTTTTTTCTAAGTATTTAATTTTTGGCCACATGGCATATGGGATCTTAGTTCCCTTACCAAGGATTGAATCCACGTCTCCTGCATTGGAAGCTTGGTGTCTTAACCACTGGACCACAGGGAAGTCCCCTGCCCTTGTTTCTTTGTTGGTAGCGTGTTCTTATTCCCTGGAAAGTTCCAGATCATCTCTCTGCCTTGTGTTGTGACATTTCGTGAGCTGAGTTAGGTGCAGGTCTTTTTCATTCACCTGCTCAGCACTCAGCCTGCTTTTTTTCATGTGGGAGAGTCATGCTTCTCTTTATCTCTGGAAATCTTGCTCTGTCATTTTTTGTAAATATCACCAAGATTCACCAAGTTGCTCATGTTAGAAACCTGAGAAGCAGTCACTCTGGACACCTCCTCCCACCCATCACACTTAGTCCTATCGATTCTACCTCCTGAATGTGTTTCAAATGGGTCTAGTTGTTTCATTGAGCCTCCCTCATCTGAGTCACCAAGCTATCTCCTGGACTATCCCGAGAGCCTATTAACATCCCTCTTCTCCTCCACCTGCAATCTTCTGCCACTCACAGCCAGACTCATCTTACTAAATCTCAGATCTGATTGTAATGCACTTCTACTAAAATCTCTCTAGTGGCTCCTCACTATTCTAAAGGTGAAATCCAACACCACTGACATGGTCTCTGTGATCTGCAAGCCCCAGTCTTTCTGTCCAGCCTTGGACCTTTTGTTGTTGTTTAATTGCTCAGTCATGTCCAATTCTCTTCTTTTTGACCCATGGACTCTTCTTTTGATCCGTGGACTGTAGCCCACCAGGCTCCTCTCTCCATGGGATTTCCCAGGCAAGAATACTGAAGTGGATTGCCATTTCCTTCTCCAGGGCATCTTCCTAACCCATGGCTTGAACCCACATCTCCTGCATTGGCAGGAGGATTCTTTACCACTGAGCCACCAAGGAAGCCCTCAGCCTCAGATCTTAACTTTCCCCAAACACACACTAATACTCCAGCCACAGGGCTCTCTCAGGACCATCACCTCATGAGCTCTCCCGGCCCAGGGCATTTTCACAATCCATCCCTTTTATCTGAAATACTTCTCCCCAGTTCTTTGGTCCAGTGCCTGCCCGTCCTTCATGGATCATCTTCTCCTGAACTTCTCCCTGCAAGACCATCTGGGTCGCCCTTTCACATGTATTTGCTTCAGAGCGTTTAATACACTTCTTTTAAATTTGTATTTAGTGACTGATGTGGCTGCACTGGGCCTTTGAGAACGCTGGGCGTTCTCAGCTGGCAGCGAGCAGGGGCTGTCTCTAGCTGTGGAGTGTGGCTTCTCACGCAGTGGTCTTTAGCTGTGGAGTGTGGCTTCTCACGCAGTGGTCTCTAGCTGTGGAGTGTGGCTTCTCTTGTTGCAGAGCACAGGCTCCAGGGTGCACAGGCTTAGTTGCCCTGCAGCATGGAGACTCTTAGTTCCTGGACCAGGGATCGAACCCAAGTCCCCTGCATTGGCAGGTAGATTCTTAACCACTGGACCACCAAGGATATCCCAGTACAATTCTAATTAAACCTTTCTTTTATCATTTTAACTTACATTTGCCTACCTACTTTTCACTAAGACCTTGGAGATCAAGTACCACATCATCTTGCCTTGGATTTTATCTGTGCCTTAAAGTCTAAGTAGCACAGAGGGAGGCTCAGTGAATATCAGTCGAATGAATTAGCAAAGGAATGAATGCACGTAGAAGAACTGTCGTCGTTGCTAAGTTGCTCCTGACTTTCAGTTGGTTTTTTTTTAGAGTTCTGTATTCTTCTGTCCCATGGAGATTTTATTCCTTTCATATTAACAAATCTAGCCTCCTCATTTTTAGTCAATGTTTTCCTTTTGGGAAGCTTTCATATACCCTGTTTATGAGCAATTTCCTCCTGTTCTTTGCCAAGTGACCTCCAGCTATTTTATCATGTAGATTGAAGCTTTCTGTCATTCCAGGCAAGCTGACCCGTCCCTGAACCATATTGGTTATTTGTCTCGGAATATATCATCTCAACCCTGCCCTTGGTTTAATCTTAACGCACATTTCCTTAGCAGAGGCAATATTGCCACTCATCAGCTAGCTATTACCTACACACCTGTGCCGCTTTCTGGATGGCTGGACTTGTTTTCTCATACACCCATTTAGAACATACACTCTGGGTTCATCATGTGCTCCCCATCTTGGGTCTAATCATTTTGTCTGATGGATTCCTGTTCTCAGGTTTGGAATCCACATGACTGATTCAAACACTTCCTCCTGTGTCTGCCAGACCCCTGCTTATAAAGGAAACTCACCATGTGCACTTGGGCAGAATCTGTGCATGAGACCATCCACTGCTTTACTCCACGTAGCCTCTTAGAAAGCCTGGGATCCTTCCCTGCCTCTGAGTGTGTGATCCATGCCTCTATCCCTTTGTTCCATCATGGCAGTTATTATTTATTTATTTGGCTGTGTGGGTCTTCATTGCTTTTCCTAGTTGTGGCAAGCAGGGGCTACTCTCTAGCTGTGGTGCATGGGCGTCTCATTGCAGTGGCTTCTCTTGTTGCAGAACATGGGCTCTAGGGGGTGTGGGCTTCAGTAGTTGTGGCTCCCAGGCTCTAGAGCACAGCGCTCATAGTTGTGGCGCGTGGGCTTAGCTGTCCCTGCAGCATGTGAGATCTTTCCAGATCAGGGATCGAACCCGTGTCTCCTGTATTGGCAGGTAGATTCTTTACCACTGAGCCACCAGGGAAGCTCCATGGCAGTTCTTAATATTGGGCTAGGTTTTAATACCCTGAAAGTCAGATGAGAGATTTTATTTCCCCACCCTCACTCCAGCCCTTCTCCCAAAATGCATGAACCCACAGGCAAACAAAATTCTCTGTATGATCTTGGGAGTTCTGTAAGCTTCCAAAGCTCATCTGTTGACACTCGATTAAGAATGTGTGCTTTTCTAAGAATCTGAAAAATAAAAGATATATATATATAACTGAATCACTTCCCTGTAACCTGAAACTTACACAATATTGTAAACCAACTATACTCCAATATAAAATAAAAATGTTTAATTAAATAAAAAACAAAAAGAATCTCTGCTTTTCTGACACTTGTGTCTCCTCCAGGATTTTCCATCCTCAATAGGGGAGGAGGAGGAAGAGGAAATTCCACCCACTTTCTTTGGCCTCTGTTTTAACATGAACCTGCCGCCACACTCTCATACTGCATTCCTTCTTGCCAGATCAATCCTTTAACACTCGTTTAGTTTTACCCTCCTCTCTCTCTTCTCATCGTGTCTTCATTCTACCTGTTTTGGCCACACCGTGCACGGTGCAAGGTCTCAGTTCCCTGACTGGGGATGGAACCCACGCCGCCTGCAGTGGGAGCACGAATCTTAACCGCTGGACTGCCAGGGAAGTCCCTCCTCGCCCTTCTCATCTCCTTCTTCCTGAACGAGCCACACTTGCTTATTGGCACCCCTGCTTTGCTTTTGGTTCATTAAAAACAATCTCCCATTGTTTCCAGTCACCCCTGTTGCCTTCCTCCTAGGGTTACTGTGAGGGTAAGCATGAAACCTCAGGTGCGAAAAGGCTTTGAAACAGTAAGAGTGCAGTAGCATCATGTGGCACTATAATGACAACGATGATTCTCCTGTTCTTTGAGGCAGCTTTTCCTTTACACCCCTTTCTCACGTTCTTTCAAAGCACAGCGTCCGCCCAGGCCCTCCCCTTTCCACCCTCACATGGCATCATTGCTGGTCCTTCTTTCGCTCGACTCGTACACGGTCTTGCTTGGTCTCTGTCCTCCTTTGTCCAGTTATCTGGCATTGACACAATGAATGCTGACATTTCCATTTATCTACCATCTTGGTCTTCCACTGCCTCCGCTTTCTCTTTCCAATGTGCTGGTCAGAACAACGGACTCGTTTAGGTTTTCGTCAGCCTGCTACTAAGGGTGTTCAAAAAAACAGTTTTCAATTCAGTGTCTTTGCAGCTAGATTATCAACAATTTGATTACAGCCTCTTTTTCACTGCTCCTGACCCCATTCTCTTTTTCTTAAGCACCAGTTGAAATTGGCCAGGTTGGAGCAAGTCCCGTCTCCACAGAGCAGCTGCAAGATCAGCAGAGTGTTGCTTCTGTGTGGAGAGGCAGTCCTCCGTCTGTTCTTATTCTAGGGGAGTAGGGGGCACCTCTTCCATTGGTGGGGGCTATGGAAGGGAATGGAACAGGGATGTGGGCAGTGTCAGATACAACGGCAGTAATAGAAGGTGTTCTACCAGATGGCAGATGTCTTCTCCGGCTTGGGGAGCAGTAGAGAGTGGAGCCAAGTGCTGAGCATAAGAAGTGGGGGGCTCCATTAGGAAGTGTATTTATTTATTTTTAAATACTTGCTTAAAAAAAAAAAAAGCTTTCTTTTTTTTACATGTATTTTTTAAATTTACTTTGACACACAATGCAGCATGCGGACTCTTAATTCCCCAACCAGGGATTGAACCCTCGGCCTCTACACTGGAAGCATGGAGTCTTAACCACTGGACCGCCAGGGAAGTCCCCCTTCACCACCCTTAGGAAGCTTAAAGGAGGGGGTGAATGGGCAAGGTAGCAACTTCTGGACATGTGGAAAGATTAGCAAACAGTCTCCTGAGACTGAGAATTGTCAACTTGCTGTGGCCCCAGTTCACCCGGTGTGTTATTTTTCTCTTGTATTAATGCTCAGGTTTGTGCAGGATTACATGTGTATGTGTCTAGTCTCTCAGTTCAGTTCAGCTGATCAGTCATGTCCAACTCTTTGTGATCCCATGGACTGTGTAGCACGCCAGTCTTCCCTGTCCATCACCACCTCCCAGAGCTTGCTCAAACTCATGTCCATCGAATCGGTGACACCATCCAACCATCTCATCCTCAGTTGTCCCCTTCTCCTCCTGCCTTCAATCTTTCCCAGAATCAGGGTCTTTTCTAAGGAATCAGTTCTTCACATCAGGTTGCCAAAATATTGAAGCTTCAGCTTCATCATCAGTCCTTCCAAAGAGTATACAAGACTGATTTCCTTTAATATTGACTGGTCTGATCTCCTTGCAGTCCAAGGGACTCTCAAGAGTCTTCTCCAACACCATAGTTCAAAAGTATAAATTCCTCAGTCGTGTCCAACTCTCTGAAATGTCATGAACTGTAGCCAGCCAGGGTTACGGTTTTACAAAATTTGGGTGATGCAGATGTAGAATGGACAAGAGTTAAGAGCCTTATAAGTTCATGGCTCAAATGAAGGATTATTGGATCCATATTAAAAATAACAAGGAGGTAAAGATGAAGGTTCGGATAAACAGAGGAGCCAATGCACTGAGCATTTTACTGACGTAGAATCATGTGAGCAGGGACTAATAGATTAAACAGTCTGGGGCTTCCCTGGTGATCCAATGGTTAAGAGTCTGCCTGCTAGTGCAGGGGACACAGGCTCGATCCCTAGTCTGGGTTTCCACGTGCCGAGGAGCAACTGCTGAGCAACTACTAAGCGACTACCCTCGTGCCACAGCTACTGAGCCCCCATGCCTGGATCCTGCGCTCTGCGAGAAGCCACCTCATTGAGAAGCCAGAACACCACCACAAAGGCCCAGCACAGCTAAAAACAAGTAAATAAGTGCTTTAAAATAATTCTTTAAAAAAGATTAAACAGTCTGAAGAGCAGGACATTATCATTATGAATAAGTGTGAAAGAATAATATATGAGACACAGGATCATTCCTAGTGATAAAGTCCTTGGTGCAGCCTCTCAAAGTGGGTCGCAGAAATGAAATGAAGTTCTTTGAAGATGAGGAAACGTGAGGCTGCATGTCGACCGAGTCTTCCACAGTGACAGCAAAGTTCACTAAGCTAATGATGATGTGAGAAAAGATGGAAGATCTTAAACCAAGTTCCAAAGCCCTAATAAAAGTGACTCTCTCTGGGAAGCTGATAGAAGGCAGAAAACATACAAGTTAGGTAATATAACTGATGCATGTGCTTTAGAAGAGAAAGGGTTTTTCTACAAGAGTGGAGAAAGCATAGCCTGCAAGTTCTAAGAGAAGGCTAGAAAAACGTTCACCTTCGTCCCAGCCTCGGGGCTGTGTGGAGCGAGGGACAGGGCCACAGAAGTTGTTGCATCCTCAAAGAGACTGGCATTCAAGGAAACACAGCTGCCGGGATGGTCAAGGAGGTTTACAGTGGGACTCGGTTCCTGGTGACCCCACCATAAGGAGCACTGGAACGAAGCTCAGAAAGGGAAAGATGAGCTAAAGGTGGGGGTGGGGGAGGGGAGGGCTGGAAGTCATAGCACATAGTATTCAAAGTAATCTAAACCTAAGCCCTTCCCCACCCCCTTATCCTTTATGAATAAAGAAACGAAATAGGCTCTTTTGTGAGCAGAAATGTCACAGAGACTATCTAACAGTCCAGCACCCTTATCCTAGTATTTTCTTTGGAATTCACTGTTTATATTCCCAGTTCTAAAGCTGACATCAAATCCATTGCCAGCTAGGATTTGTAGAGTTTAATAAGGGTGTTTCTTGGGTTCATCTCTGTTGAATCTGTAATAACCATTCCTCAGTACAAAAAGTCATCATATAGTTTTGCCTATACAGTTAAGAAGACTCCATACTTTTTTTTTAGTGCTTTAAAGACACTTCCAATACAGACAGTGTTCTTTAAATTTTTTTGCAGAAATATTAAATTGCATCTTCAGTTTTAGTTCCCCTGAAACTAAATTTAAGACTTTTATTCTTTTTCTTTTTAAAATTTCTTCTCTTCTCTCTCATGTTCCCTACCTTCTGAGAAAAATTGCCCAACAACTCCTTCATGGTACTGCACACTTTTCTGATCCTTTGTCTAAAGAATACTGTGTACTTTCCCTAAACTTTATTGGATTGGTGAATAGCTAGTATTCAAGAAGAATTGGTATTCTTTAGTAAGGTTGTTTCTTTGTATGAAGTCTTTCTCAGGTTTGCAGAGCAACTCTTTTTCATTGATTTTTATTTTTTTAATTTCGATATGATTGACATAGAATATTGTGTAAGTTTCAGATGTACACCATGTTTCACAACATGTATTGCAACATGATTATCACCGCCGCATTAGCTAACACCTCTGTCACAGTACATAATTATTTATTTTTCCATTGCTTTTTTTAAAATCAGAGGATAATTGCTTTACAATGTTGTGCTGGTTTCTGCCTTACAACAGTGAGAATCAGTCACAAGTATACATATATCCCCTCCCTCCTGAGCCTCCCTCACACTCCCCCATCCCACCCCTCCAGGTCATCATAACGTTGACATATATATACAACCATGTACAAAGTAGATTGCTGGTGGGAAGTTGCTGTCTAGCACAGGGAGCTCAGCTTGGGGCAGAGCAACTCTTGAGCATTCGCCTTGCTCCAGTGACATGGTTGTGACATGTGTGTTCATGTGGCTGTTCCCTTACTCCGCTCCCAACACTGAGATGCACAACATTCACACCCATGCAGCCAGGCCCTTCCTTGGCATGCCTGTCTTCACTCTAATTCATGCAAGATGATGACAGTAAATGTTCTATGTGGTGGGAATAACAAGGAAGAGGTTCCTATGGAGTAAAGTACAGGAAGCTAAAACCACCTGAGTCCTGCCCTTTGGGGCCACACCTCCCAGTAGGTATCCAGGGAAAATACGTATTATTATTATTAATATACGTCAGGGGACCAAGCAAGCTAGACCCAGCCATACCCACACATTTGCTACTCTTTGAGCCTTTTCATTCTAGCACAGTGGCCCAATGCCTGGTCTTGGAGTGGGCTGCACAGAATGGAGGGGCATGTCTGTCCACTCTTGGAGGTGTTAACTGAAATTTTAAAAAGTACAACATGAGAGTGTGAGTTGAGTTTCATTTGGGGCAAAGAGAGGCCTAGAGCCTGGGACACAGCCTCTCAAAGAGCTCTGAGTAGCTGCTCCAAAGAGGTGAGGGAAGGAGGTCTTATATAGTTTTAGTGAAGGCAGTACGTGCAGCCAAGCACACGGTTGGCTGAGGCTGGATACTGGTCACGAGAAGTGATGTCTCCATTAATGATTTCAGTGCTTTTCCAGATCTGAGGAGGTTCAAGAATTTGGGCTCATAAAATCTCCTGAAAATATCTAACTATGTGAACGTCTGTTCTGCCAGTTTTCCCCAGAGCACAGAGCACACCATTCCTGATCTCCACCCTGAACCCCTTTCAGGGAGTTTGGAAGGTCAGCAGCTACAGTGGCCTTGCAGAAGCAGATGGCAGCTGCCAATTTTTAGTTGGCAGGGATTCAGTGAAGAGGGAGGGGAGAGGTCACTTTGTCTCGACCAGTGTGCTTCCTTTTATTTTATTTGGGAACGAAAAGTTGGAAGATGTAGCAAGCCCACCCTGGGAAGGAAAGGGTCTATGCGTGAGGTTGGGGTGTACGGCTCCTGGCCGCTGGCGATGGGGGTGCTGTGTGGGGGTGAAGACTCGGTGACAGGAGAGGTGCTAATGACCACTCCATGCTCCTTCCAGGCAAAAAACTCGGATATACCTTCAACAACCGGAACTTCCACAACGTGTCTTTGGGGCAAGGACAGGAGGTCGTGGCTGAGGCCGCACTGGACCTGGCTGCCAGGAAAGGCCACTGGGTTATTTTGCAGGTATGCCCCCTCTGCGCTGTGGGGCTTATTCTTGACCCATCCCTGTGTGGACCTCCGGGGCCACCTTTCCTTCCACACCCTCCTCCCCTGACTTCCTAATCTCAGGATGGTGGCTTTCAGCTGGATTTTTCCAGCTGCTGATCTCTTCTCATGCCTTTCCCTGAACTCCTCCGCCCCACCTTTCCTCTGGGTCACACAGTCCATGTTCTTCATCACATTCATGACTAGAATGCCACAGGCGCAACCAGACTCAGCCTCTTCACTGGGCGCTCATGCTGGCATCTGGAGTCTGGAACACCTACTGTTGAGTTTCACTAAACACAGGAAGTAAAGGCTGCCCTTCTCCTCGTAGCCTGTCCTCCTTCCTGTTCATGCACCTTGCATGGGTGCTGGGGCTGTGGCAGAGCACGCGGCGGACCCCTCTCTCCTCCCATAGCACCCTGCAGCCACCTCTATGAGCGCATCCACAGCTCTGTAGGAACAGTTTACCATATGCCTGCGTCCTCCATGGCATTTTTTAGGGAAAGAGCCATCCCCATCTATCTTTGGCACCCAGCACACTACTTCCCTCAGATGCTGGCTCAGATGGTAAAGAATCTGCCCGCAGTGCAGGAGACCCAAGTTCGATCCCTGGGTCGGGAAGGTCCCCTGGAGGAGGACATGGTAACCCACTCCAGTATTCTTGCCTGGAGACTTCCATGGACATAGGAGCCTGGCGGGCTACAGTCCATGGGGTCGCAAAGAATCAGACTCAGCTGAGAGACTAATACTTTCACTAATTTCATGCTACCATGAACACAGTACACATTCAACCAGAGCCTGTTGGGTAAAAGAATAAGTGAAGAAAGCAACGGAGAAGAGAATCAAATGGAAAAGCCAGTCCCTCCCCTCCCCTCTGACTTTGATTACCCAGAACTTCCTCTCTCCTGATGACTCAATGAACACTTCATGCTGTTGGGTCTTCATTATCCCACTATTTGTTTGAGCCTAGCAGCAGAAGGACCTGTTGTTCCCTAGGACTCTTTTTCCAGGAACAGTGGGACCTTAAGGAGGAAAGAGAATGACAGCAGGGTCCCTGCCTCCTCCTACTGGATCAGCTCGGTGATGGGAGGGTGTGACCTCCCCCGTTGTCTCAGGCTCATCTGTCAAAGCGACCCCGTTCTGGCCACTGGGTTTTCCCTGATGGCTGAGATGGTAAAGAATCCATCTTTACCTGCAATGCAGGAGACCCAGGTTCAATCCCTGGGTTAGGAAGACTCCCTGGAGGAGGGCATGGCAACCCACTCCAATATTCTTGCCTGGAGAATCCCCATGGACAGAAGCCTGGCAGGCTACAGTCCATGGGGTCACAAAGAGTCGGACACAACTGAGCGACTAACTTTTTCATTTCACTTCACCCTGGGCACTAGCACCTTCAGGAAGCCAGCCTCCTCCAGAGACAGCGAGCCATACCTATCTGCTGCCCAGGACTGTCACATCTTGTCCCGATGTGGTTTCTGAGAGATCTCCAAGATCAAACTCAGAAGCTGGGATTCCTGATGCAGCAGCAGAGTTTCTCACTGGGGAGTGGCGGTGCTGCCCGGCTCACGGAGCCCCGGCTCTCTAATCAGCCACCAACCTCTCTGCTCTGATACAGTGATGATGACAGAATTCTTTCCTCTAACAAATGTGCATTTCAGCATCCACTACTAACTCCTGCATAGCATTTCACAGGATACAAAGCCCTCTCAAATCCATTACCTTCGGTTATTCTCAGCAACCCTGGGAAATAAGTATGGCATATATTACTGTCATTTCCCTTTTCATAGAAGAGAAAGTAGACCAGATGGCTGTGGCCTCGGCACTGTGTTCTGTGCTGACCTGTGTATTTAAGGCTCTGCAAGGAGGCTTCCTCAAATATTTATCAAGGAGCTTTTATCTGTCCATCATAATGAAACATATTGCAATGAAGCAAAGTGACTATCCTTGCTAGAGTGAAAAGTGCATGCTGCAAGGTGGTGCTAAGAAATTAATGTCATTTCACATAGACAGATTGACAGATAGGAATCTCAGGGAGAAGGAGACAGGCTCAAAGACCAGAGGGGCTTGGGCGTGGACGAGGAGCCTTCCCGCTATGAGAGCTGCAACGTCCCAGTGTGTTTTAGGAAGATAAGTTTGACAATAATTAGCAGAATGATTTGGAGAGGGAGGAGGAGGAAGAAGAGCTAGCTAGAAGTTTAAATGCATGCTTTTCAAGTCTGAACATGCAGACACATCACTGGAAGATCTTATTAAAATGCACGAATCCAGTAAGTCTGAGTCAGCGTTTCTAACTGGCTTCCAGGTAATGGTAACATTACTGGTCCATGGGCCCCACATTTGAGTGTCAGAGGTTCAAAAAAATCCAGATGTCAGCGGTGGGGATCTGAAGTTGGAAGGTAACCATGCGTGAGACACTTCAAGTGTAACCTCCCAGACCGACAGCAACAGCATCACCTAAGGACTTGTTAGAAGTGTAAGCACTCAGGCCCCTCCATGGACCAGCTGCTGTGAGGTGGGGCCCTAGGACCTTTGTTTCAACAGCTCGTCCAAACAAGGGGATTCCGAAGCCTCAAGGTCAAGCTTTTACTGGTCCATGGGCCCCACATTTGAGTGTCAGAGGTTCAAAAAAATCCAGGTGTCAGCGGTGGGGATCTGAAGTTGGAAGGTAACCATGCGTGAGATACTTCAAGTGTAACCTCCCAGACCGACAGCAGCAGCATCACCTAAGGACTTGTTAGAAATGTAAGCACTCAGGCCCCTCCATGGACCAGCCGCTGTGATGTGGGGCCCAAGGACCTTTGTTTCAACAGCTCGTCCAAACAAGGGGATTCCGAAGCCTCAAGGTCAAGCTTGAGATCCTTAGGACACAGAAGGATAGTTTGAATGGCAGGAAAAAGGGGTCCTCATTACTGAGAACCCCAAGAGTCTTGCTAGGATGTGATTTGTTTGAAACAAAGGCCAGGTACCTCCCCAATCCTCCTTCCTGATCACCATTTAAGCAGAGGCTTGCATGGGACGGGGGCTCCTTCCTTCCCACCAGAACATCCACCTGGTGGCCAAGTGGCTCGGCGCCCTGGAGAAGAAGCTGGAGGAGCACAGTGAGAACAGCCACGCAGAGTTCAGGGTCTTCATGAGCGCGGAGCCCGCACCCTCCCCCGGGAGCCACATCATCCCCCAGGGCCTCCTGGAGAACGCCATCAAGATCACCAGCGAGCCACCCACGGGGATGCACGCCAACCTGCACAAGGCCCTGGACAACTTCACTCAGGTAGGGCCCTGGAGGGAGGGGAGCAGGGCACCTCGCCTCGCAAAGAGCAGACCCCTCCCCCCACCCAGGGCAGGAGAAGAACACACTCTCTTGCAGCAGTCAGTGGCAGGGCATGCCCTGCTCGCCTGCCCTCAGGGTCCTGAGCAGAGACAGGGAAGGGGCGGCAGCTGCTTCAGTGGTTTAGCTCCTAATTATTACGATGATAAAACTATGCCTCGGTAGGTTTAGTATCATCTTGTCAGCCTCCCCAGGGGCCTCCTTGTCTTTGGGCTTACCCCAGTGCAAGCCCAACGTCCAGTCTTGGTTATCGAGCAACTGGGAAGTATATCCCAAGAGATGCTGGCTTGTCCTGGTTCTGCTGCAGAAGGATACGCAACAGTTGACGTTTGGGACTTTACCAGCCTCTGCAGTAGGTCATTTGAAGGAACAGGGACAGATTCAGGAGTCTCTTCATTGCTCACAAGAGTGTCAGTTGCTCCGTTCTGCATTTGCAAATGTCCTGCTCTGTTCCGCCAGAGCCTTATTTTCACTGTTTATGGGACAGATCGCAGAACTGGGTTCTTTTCATCCCCTCTTCCCTGACCGCTGTGCTGTTTGGAGATGATCGTTTCATTTTGACTTTCATTTGAGCGAA
>SJYC01061667.1:0-11985 GCA_006408675.1 Madoqua kirkii
CCCCCGCCCCCGCCAGACCACCCTGTGTACTCCCAGCATTGCTAGGGGTGGTGATTGGCAGAAAGAGACCCACCTTCATCTGCTACAAGCTCCCAATTTAATTCACCAAAGACAGAGAGCTTCCCATGGTGGGACACAGCTCCTCGCAGAAGCTCGGTCTGAAGCATGGTCTTGCTGAAGTTGAAGAAGTCAAATCCTTCCTCTTCCTTTGTCTCGCCTCCTTTATCCCGCCTGATGGCTCCATTTTATGAAACACTGACACGGACGATCCACGCTCTTCAGTTTAGGGAAGACCAAACACAGCCTCTGCAAGGCCTCTCCCTCTTTCTTTGGGGACAGCGAATCAGGCCCAGAAGCTACGCCTCTGGCTCCGGCTCCAGGGTCCTGGGAAGTCCACCACAGAACACACCACCCCTTCACCTGCCACGAGGACCCAGGCTTTCAAGTGGCTTTCCTGCCTAACGCTAACATCCATGAACTTGTGTGCTGTATTTCATTCACTCTGAACTTTCCAAGGAGACTATTAATCGATAAGCTAATTAATGACAGGGAATGAGAAAAGTACCCACGTCTTTGCTCTCCTCTACTTGACCTTGGCAAGTTTAAAGGACCCGTAGGTACAGCCTGACTTTACTGCCACAGTTAATTACGGTGAACGAGGGCAGGCGTGTGTGCAAGAGTGCCTGTGTCTTACCTCTTCTCACCCTTTGATCTAATTCTTCCCTCGTTTAATGAGCTCCCAGAAGTGCTCGCTCCCAGAGGTGCTCGACCTTGCTGGGTACCAGGGAAACGTGGATGAATAAGACACTGCTCCTGGGACTTCCCTGGTGGTCCGTGGTTAAGACTCCATGCTTCTGATGCAGTGGGTATGGGTTCATTCCTTGGTCAGGGAACTACCCCATGTGCAGTGCAGTTCAGTCAAAAAGATTTTTTTTTAAAGACATTGCTCCTAATCTCCAGACCCACCACATTTGGTGGCTCACATCAGGTCGGCCCGAGGCCGGCATGCAGGGCTTCCTCCCTCCTGTCTCTCAGGTCCCTTACGATGACCTGCGGTACCTCTTTGGTGAGATCATGTACGGGGGCCACATCACCGATGACTGGGACCGGAGACTCTGCAGAACCTACCTGGAGGAGTTCATCAAACCAGAGATGCTAGAGGGAGAGCTGGCCCTGGCCCCAGGGTTCCCACTGCCCGGCAACTTGGACTACAATGCCTACCACCAGGTAGGGACCTGGGTCTCCCTTCTGTGCAGCCCAGGAGGCCTGGAGACACCCGGGCAGGGCCAGGGGAGGACGGCTGAAAGAGCTGAGCTCACAGGGACTGTGGCTCTCAGCCTGCTCAATTTGAGGGCTCCTATAGGATTTCTAGCCTCCAATTAATGACAAAATTGAACTTTCAGAGATCTTTTTATTCTTGACGTTCGGTTCAATAATTCTATTTGTTGCTCTTTTCTACAAACAACATCTCGGGCATTTACTTGATCGTTTTCGTTCAGGATATTGACAAAACCATTAGGAGCAAAAATTCAGGTAAGAACTTAGCCAACTTTTTGGTTAAGTTTCTATTAGTGGTTCAGAATACTTTAGAGGGACACGGTTTTGTGGGCAGACCACTCACCCCTCCTGTTCTCAGAGGCATGTGCATACACGCCAAGAGAACAGTCTCATGGAGCTTTTTCATACTGGCACTGTGGGTTTTCATTTTACTGTTCAGTTCAGTTCAGTTCAGCTGCTCAGTTGTGTCTGACTCTGCAATTCCCGTGGACTGCAACACGCCAGGCTTCCCTGTCCAACACCAACTCCTGAAGATCAAGTTGGTTATGCCATCCAACCATCTCATACCTTGTCATCTCTCCTCCTGCCTTCAATCTTCCCCAGCATCAGGGTCATTTTACATTTACTTCAAAGATCCCCTGGAGAAGGAAACGGCAATCCACTCCAGTATTCTTGCCTGGAGAATCCCATGGACGGAGAAGCCTAGTAGGTTACAGTCCACAGGGTCGCAAAGAGTCGGACACGACTGAGCGACTTCCCCTCACCTCAGTTATTTTTAAGATATGCATCTTTGCCTATTTAGCCCACCATGAAAATGTATTAAAAGTCAGTTAAAACAAACAGAAAGAACTTGTTTGTTGCTTGACTTTTAAGATTCCCCCAAAGAATTCTTGAATAACAAACTTAAGGGAAACAGTGGTCATAGGAACGTTAACTACAAGCTTTACGCAAATTTTTAATTTCTAAAGTTTAAGAATATAAGTCATAAAAGTCACTCAATCCAGAAAACTAAGTCTATGAGAAGAAGTTAAAAACAATAAGACTCTTGAAAGCAAATAAAGGGAATTTTAAAAATAAACATGTTGAAAGCTTTAGCCAAGAAAGTTGTGCAAGAGCATCCCCTACTGTCGGTCGATGGAACAACTTGCCCAGAGGCTGGAGAAGGTGTTGGAGGACTCGGTGGTTTGCAGGCTTCCCTCTCTGTAATCTGTCAGCTAATAGACGGTTATAGGGCACCTACCAAGAGTCCAGGAGCATGTACTGGGTACTGAAAGAAACGTGAAAAAAACACGGGGATTTGCCTTTAAGAATGAGCCATCTGTCACTGAGACTCTGCTCTGCTGCTGTTGCGTGCTCAGTCATGTCTGACTCTTGCTACCCCGTGGACCATAGCCCACCAGGCTCCTCTGTCCATGGGATTTCCCAGGCAAGAATACTAGAGTGGATTGCCATGTCCTTTGATCCTGACCCAGGGATAACACCCGAGTCTCCTGGATTGCAGGCAGATTCTTTACCAACCACTGAGCCACGTAGGAGGTACCACTTCACTCTAGATGGGCCCTGCTCTGACCCACTGACTGCCCTGCAGAGGACAGGTCAGGTGAGAGAGGGCAGATAAGTGTGGCTGATTTTCAAGTGAGCTTGCCCTTGACTTTCAGTACATCGATGCCCAGCTGCCCCCAGAGTCACCCTACCTCTATGGCCTCCACCCGAACGCTGAGATTGGCTTCCTGACCCAGACTTCGGAGAAGCTCTTTCGCACGGTGCTGGAGCTGCAGCCCCGGGACAGCCAGGCTGGAGAAGGAGCAGGAGCCGCAAGAGAAGAAAAGGTACATGGAAGTCTTGCCCAAGATATTCTGGGGGCCTAGTACTTGCCCAGGGCGGCGGTTCTCCCGTGGGCCTCGGTGGGGACCGCAGGGCACACATCTTTCGCTTCCACGAATGGTCCAGCATTCCTCTCCTAGGGCCCCACCCGTCAGGTGACCCGGCGGGCCCTCAAGTTACCTAATAGGAGGTACCCACTTTCCGTGTGTCGGTGCTCTGCTCATCCACCCAAACAAAGTGCAAGTGGTCCAACTCTTTGCGACCCCATGGACTGTAGCCCACCAGGCTCCTCTGTCCAGGGGATTGTCCGGGCAAGAATACTGGAGTGGGTTGCCATTTCCTTCTCCAGGGGATCTTCCCAACCCAGGGGTCAAACCTGGGTCTCCTGCATTGCAGGCACATTCTGTACCAACTGAACCACTATCCCCAAGACGGGTTTTATTCCCATTTGTCAACCCAAGTGAAGAAAAGGCAGGGCTGAACAGCTGTGGTTTGGAGACCTTGAAAAGGACCTCGTGGTTCATTGGCAAACTAAGTAACGATGGGTAAGGAGCTGTTCTTAAACATGCCACCCTCAGTCTGCCACCTAGATGCTGGTGAACTCGCTTGTGTTTCAGATGAAAATGTGGTCTCTTTGTATGAATGACAGTCCCAGAGCCTCCTAACATACAAGTAAGTGCTACTAAGCACAGCACTTCCCGAAACTAAAGGAAGATGGAAGAGAATTCGTGGGCAGAAGAGCAGAGAAGGGTGTGACGTGGGTTTAGGGTGACCAGAGGCAACCTGGGAGCTCTGTTCCTGATGAGGGCTGAGCAGAGGGCAGAAAAGGAAGGAGCTCAAAGTGAAACTCGCCTGTGATGCTTCTCAAGACGAGGCAGCTCAGTTTCCAAAGGTTGCCTCTCCTTCACCCCACCTCCCCTCTGCAGTCCTGCCTGGATTCCCTTAGTTAGAGATTCTCTGGTACTTGGAAGATTATGGATTAAGAAACCTGGAGCTATCAAACATTTTGGCTCCAAAGACTGATTTCAGGAAAACAAACTGACTGATAGTAAAGGAGCTGGATATTTGTTTAAAGGTATAGAGTGATGTCGTTCAGTTCAGTTCAGTTGCTCAGTTGTGTCCAACTGTTTGTGACCCCATGAATTGCAGCACGCCAGGCCTCCCTGTCCATCACCGTCTCTCGGAGTTCACTCAGACTCATGTCCATCGAGTCCATGATGCCACCCAGCCATCTCACCCTCTGTCGTCCTCTTCTCCTCCTGCCCCCAATCCTTCCCAGCATCAGAGTCTTTTCCAGTGAGTCAACTCTTTGCATGAAGTGGCCAAAGAACTGGAATTTCAGCTTTAGTATCATTCCTTCCAAAGAAATCCCAGCGTTGATCTCCTTCAGAATGGAGTGGTTGGATCTCCTTGCAGTCCAAGGGACTCTCAAGAGTCTTCTCCAACACCCCAGTTTAAAAGCATCAGTTCTTCAGCACTCAGCCTTCTTCACAGTCCAACTCTCACATCCATATGTGACCACGGGAAAAACCATAGCCTTGACTAGACGGACCTTAGTCGGCAAAGTAAAGTCTCTGCTTTTGAATATACTGTCTAGGTTGGTCATAACTTTTTGTCCAAGGAGTAAGCATCTTCTAATTTCATAGCTGCAGTCACCATCTGCAGTGATTTTGGAGCCCCAAAATATAAAGTCTGACACTGTTTCCACTGTTTCCCCATCTATTTCCCATGAAGTGATGGGACCAGATGCCATAATCTTCGTTTTCTGAATGTTGAGCTTTAAGCCAACTTTTTCACTCTCCTCTTTCACTTTCATCAAGAGGCTTTTGAGCTCCTCTTCACTTTCTGCCATAAGGGTGGTGTCATCTGCATATCTGAGGTTATTGATATTTATCCCAGCAATCTTGATTACATCTTGTGTTTCTGCCAGTCCAGCGTTTCTCATTATGTCCTCTGCATTAAAATGACTCAAATGTTAATATGCCTCAGAATGAGCTGGGGAGCTTTGGAGAGATTCTCATGTCTAGGGTGATGCCCAGGAATGTGCAGCTTTGCAGTGATGATGCTGGTGAACCTACTTGGAGAAAGCTGCTCTAAATCCTGCAACTCAGCGTGTTTGACCTTTTGATGCATAGGGTATAACTCGAGAAGCAAAGGGAGATAAGAAAGCTTATATGGTCCCAAACTCAAACCACCTAGTACCAAAAGTGTTCCTAGCTTCACCACAATAAAGAGCAGCCTCCACTCACCGCAACTGGGGGAAGCCTGAATGCAGGAACACAAAAAGATCCAGCGCAGCCAAAATATAAATAAATAAAATTAATTAATTAATTTTTAAAAGTTCCTAGCTTCTTTGAAAATGAAATGACCAGGACTATATAAGTAATAGGCTTAGGGTTCTTCGGGCAGCATTCAAATAAGTTTCTAGTTCTTGTCATTTCCTTATCCCCTTCTTCTAAACACTTCAGGAAACAGTGTGTATGTGTGTGTGTGTGTGTGTGTGTGTGAGAGAGAGAGAGACAGAGAGATGAAAGAACTATGATCTCTTGCCAAACTAGAACCCATTTGCCACACAGCTATCAGGAAGTATGCAGATTTTTACTAATACACAGAGTTCTAATCTATGGAAGGAAAAGAAGGAGAGAGGAGAGAGAAAGGGGAAAAGGACACAAAAGAAATTCACATGATAATACAAATGGCCAATAAAAATGATAAAATATTCTCAACATCACTTGTAACTAAGTGAAGCTAAGTGAAATAGGAGGATATCCAGCGGTGCCAGCATAAGAAAGTGGGCACGCTCGTGTCTGTTATACAGGCTTATGTTACAAAACAATTTGCCAACAGCCACTCAGGTTTTAAAAGTTCATATGTGTTTCTCATAATTCTATCCCTTGGATTTCAACAAGCAGAAACACTCAAAAGGGCACAGATTTTATGATAGATATCTTTATTGCAGAGTTGTTTATAGTAGTAGAAATGATAAACAAGCAAACCAAATATCCATCAGTGGAGAAATGACTCAATAAATTATTTTGGCACATGCCAAAACAGTGAAATAATATATACTATTAAAAAAAAGGGGGAAATCCATATGTACTAACAAGGGAACGTGTTCAAAATCTACTCATAGGTGAAAAAAGCAAGCTGAGGGACTTCTCTGGTGTCCAGGGGTTAAAACTCTGATCTTCCACTGCAGGGAGGCTGGGATTGATTCCCTAGTAGGGAAACTAACAGCCTGTAGGTCATGAAGAGCAGTCAAAAGAAAACAAAAACAGGCTGAAAAAGCTGTGTGTATTATGATTCCACCAGTGATTGATAGAGAAAGAAGTAGAGAGGGAGGGAGAGGAAGGGATAGAGGAAAGAAGTGAGGCAGGAAGGAAGATGTGATGGACATGCAAATATGGAGACGGGCAGGTGGGTGGGTGATGGATGGGTGGACAGACGGACAGACAGGTGGATGGGGATGATGGATAGATAAAGTTATATGCATTGAAGGACACCTCAGAAATTATAAACAGATAATTCACAGTGGGTTTTCTTTCCCCCTTTGAGGGAAATTTGCTTTTAATATCAGATTAAATATTTAGATTAAATACATAGCATTTAGATTTTCACAATAAGCATTTATGATCAGAGGCATTTGCTTGCAGAAATGAGGTAGACTGCACCCCTGGGCACCCTCTGCTCCTGTCTGAAGGGTCTTCTTTGTGTCTGTGGATCCGCTGCCTCCTCAGGCTGGCTCTCCAAATCCTCTACCACCTGATCAGTGACAGAGAGAACTCTGTGTCCCCACCTTCACCATGTTTGGAAACAGTTAACTCCAGACTGTCTTTCCCTTTCTTTGTGAATAATGTCCAAATGGCAGCTCGCTGATACAGGGCTCTTTCTTCCAGTTCAGCTCTGCAGACAGAGGTGTGATGTAGTTTTTAGCCATCTGTCTTCTGGTCCAGCAGCAGCTTCCAGGTACCATTAAAACTGCATCTCAGTTTTCGCTGTGACAGCACCAGAGACCCATCTGTGAGACAGCAGTGAGTCTTTACCTTTCTTTTTTCTAACATCAGCTCTTTTCCTAGAGAACGCGTTGTGTTAACAACACAAGGCAAAGTGAATATTAATAATCATGTAGATACACAGAGTTCTTTCTAGCTTTCAGATGCTGCCACATTCATCATCAGACCTCTTTCGGTTTTGATCTCTTCACCAGCCCCTGGAGTTGGTGGGGGAGAAAGACACTGTGGAAATTTTTATAGATGAGAAAATGGAGGTCTAAATGACTTGCTTAAATTCACACGGGTAATGCACAACAGCATTGTGTTAGCTCAGTCAGGGTTCTCTGTTTGTGAAGAACAGAGACCAATTTGGCTGAAATAGGCAAGTTCAGTTCAATTGCTCAGTCGTGTCTGACTCTTTGCGACCTCATGAATCGAAGCACGCCAGGCCTCCCTGTCCATCACCAACTCCCGGAGTTCACTCAGACTCATGTCCATCGAGTCCATGATGCCATCCAGCCATCTCATCCTCGGTCGTCCCCTTCTCCTCCTGCCCCCAATCCCTCCCAGCATCAGAGTCTTTTCCAATGAGTCAACTCTTCGCATGAGGTGGCCAAAGTACTGGAGTTTCAGCTTTAGCATCATTCCTTCCAAAGAAATCCCAGAGTTGATCTCCTTCAGAATGGGCTGGTTGGATCTCCTTGAAGTCCAAGGGACTCTGAAAAGTCTTCTCCAACACCACAGTTCAAAAGCATCAATTCTTTGGCGCTCAGCCTTCTTCACAGTCCAGAAATAGCTCATATCAAAGGAATCCACCCAAGAAGGAACAGAAGCCACGGTGTCTCTGGGTCCCTCAGGGAAGAAGGGCAGACCCTCCTTTCAGAGCGCTTCCTTCCGCTTTCTGCACCTGAATCCTGGCTTGAGGTTCAATGCTCACATTCCTGGAAAACATCATCTGATTGGCCCACTTGAGTCATGGGAGGGCTGGGCATGGACCGTGCACCCAAACAGAGGCGGGGAAAAGGTAAATTCACAAAAGGCGACGCGGCCTTGTTACAAGAAGAGGCGGATGAGATGGAGGAGCCAGAACTGGCGCCCACCACACACGTCCACCCGCTGGCCTGGCTCTGGACTGGCACGGGCTCCCTGGCCCCTTCTCTCTGCCCTCAGCGCCCCCCCCCACCTGCCCCACCAGCCACACGTTCTATTAAACCTGCACTTTCTCTTTTGTTTTGTCTGCTGACAGAGCTCCTAGGCCTACTTCAAAATGGCAGACTCAGCCTCCCAGTGTGTGTGCGAGTCGCTCCATCATGTCTGACTCTAGTGACCCCGTTCCCCACCAGCCACACGTTCTATTAACCTGCACTTTCTCTTTTGTTTTGTCTGCTGACAGAGCTCCTAGGCCTACTTCAAAATGGCAGACTCAGCCTCCCAGTGTGTGTGCGAGTCGCTCCATCATGTCTGACTCTAGTGACCCCGTGGACTTGTAGCCCACCAGGGTCCTCTATCCATGGGATTCTCCAGGCAAGAACCCTGGAGTGGGTTGCCACGTCCTCCTTCAAGGGAGAAGCTGGAGCCTCATTCTAACCACGTGTTTCCCGTTCTGGGGCAGGTCAAGGCGGTGCTGGAGGAAATACTGGAGCGGGTGACAGATGAGTTTAACCTCCCAGAGCTGATGGCCAGGGCGGAGGAGCGCACCCCCTACGTGGCCGTGACGCTCCAGGAGTGCGAGCGGATGAACGTGCTCACCAGACTGATGCAGCGCTCCTTGCGGGAGCTGGACCTCGGACTGAAGGTGGGTGAGACCAGGCTGGGGGCGGGGCTCGGGGAGCTGGAGCGCAGCAGTCACAGCAGCCTCACCACCTAGGAAGGTGCCCCTCCTAGGAACGGAGTGTGGCCGGGCTGCAGGGGGAGGTGAGACAGGCTCCGGCAGTGCACTGAGCTGTGACGGGCAAGCTGCCCAGAGCCCACGCGCTCTGAGCTCCGGGCAGAAGAGGAGTCGACACCCAGTGTCTTCTGCTGACGTGGATGGCATTGCTTTCCCAGGAGGGAGAAGTGTGTGTGCTGCTGCATCAAAACACAGGGGCTAGACATCCCGGACCACCTCCCTGCTCTACTGCGTCCTCAGCGTGTGACCTCAGAATGACTTAAGCCTCACCCTTTCCCAGTTCCTTTACCCGTAAAACAGGACTCCGAGTGGTCCTGCATCATGGGGCTTTGGGAAGGATTCAATGAATCTATTTGCATGGCTTTCCCGGTGGCTCAGTGGTAAGGAAGCTCCCTGCCAATGTAGGAGATGCGGATTCCATCCCTGGGTAGGCAGATCCCCTGGAGGAGAGCATGGCAACCCACTCCAGTATTCTTGCCTGGAGAATCCCCATGGACAGCTGAGCCTGGCGGGCTATTGTCCATGGAGTTGGTTGCAAAGAGTCAGACACAACTGAGTGACTAAATGATAACAACATAGAATGTTGTAGAACAATGCCTACATGTGGCAAGCACCCAGAAGTGTAAGTACATACAAATAAGTTCCATTCCAAGAGTGCATTTATAAGTCCACTTGGCGCATAAACCCAACAAAGTTAGCCTAGGTACCCAACTAACACAAACGGCTATATCGCATTGTACTGTAATAGGTTTATAATACTCTTCACACCAATAATATGTAAAAGCAAAGACAAAAAAATTAAACATCTTTAATCTTACATCACAGTACCTTGAAAAGTACAGTTGTCCAGCACAACAGCTGGCACACAGGGCTAGTGTCAAGTGAACAGGCAGGAAAACTTACTGATGGAGGAGGGAGAGAAGGAAGGAGATGGTAGAGCTGAAGGGTTATCAGCAATAGGAGACGGAGGGCAAGCTGTAATGTCACTCATGCCTGACGTGGATAGATGCCTGACACTGGCATCTTTGAAAGTTCACAACTTGAAGGTTCATATGTAGGGGACTTACTGTATTATTACTGCCCCATCAGGGGAAGTTCTTCATTGGAAGGACTGATGCTGAAGCTGAAGCTCCAATATTCTGGCCACCTGATGTGAAGAGCCGACTCTTGGGAAAAGACCCTGATACTGGAAAAAATTGAGAGCAGGAGGAAAGGGGGCAACAGGAGTAGATGGTTGAATGGCATTGCCAACTCAATGGACATGAGTTTGAGCAAACTCTGGGAGATAGTGAAGGACAGGGAAACTTGGCTTGCTGCAGTCCACAGGGCCACAAGGAGTCAGACGTGACTTAGCAACTGCACTACAACAATGATCAGAGGAAAGGAACAAATTTTAATCTTTTGCAACCTCATGGTTATGTGAAATGTCCAAGAAGCTACATAAGCTCTGAGCAATGAGAGAATCCGTTATTTATACCACCAGTTATTAAGCACAGTCTACTTCATTCACCAGCAGAAAATTCCACCAAGTGCCCAGCACAAAGCCTAATGGAAAAGCCCTGTTAAAACCATTCAGCCGGACAACAGGCCAATGGGAGGGCCTGCTGCCATTTAGGAGCTGAGGAAGGCAGCTACTGTCAGTTTACAATGGCACACTTATTAAAAGAGTTGTATCTCCAGGCAGAGGGAAAGGATGAACCCAGTTTCATAGCTGGAGGTGGAAGCTCAGTCCAGCCCTGAACATCCAGGGCTGTGATATGCTGCTGCCCTTGCATCTGGCTCTTGGAGTTATCTGACCACCGTCAAGCATGCAGAGGACACGCAGCCATGAGCGTCTTCACATGTAGTCACATAGAAACTGTGAAGTAGGCTGGCAAACCTGAGTGAGTTGGTTTTTTTTAGTCTGTTAATTTGCCTTCTGCCCCAATGTGGACAGATGGAAATAAGGAGAAAAGAGGGATGGGAAGAGATGCTGAAGATTGATGTTGCTCCATAATGTTTTAAAATCACACACCAGCTTTCATCCTGTATCAAAGGAAATACAGAATTTCACAGAACAACCTCAAATGTAAATAAGGACCTTGGCTATCATTTTATGTGCCTCGGTTCCTGAGATACGCAGGTTGATATTAGTAACTATCTTGAGTTGGTCTGTTGCAATCTTAGTTTATTGAATCCATGCAGTTTGGCGCAGTGTTTACCCATCCAGCTCCTAATTCACTCTCTCATTTTTTTCCCAAGAGTTTTGGCTGGGGTTTGGTGTCATGAATTTCAGCGCATGCCTGGGTGAGGATGAAGGGGGTGGGGAGGGAGTTGCTCTTTTCTTCCAGTCTAGTTTGAGAAGGCTGGTGGACAGGCAGCTTTGGCTCTCACTTCAGCCTGGAGGAGGCAGTGGAGACTGATGGGAACCTTCCTCTCCATATGGACAGTCTGGCGGGAAAAGAAACACAGAAAATGATCACAGTACCAGGCATGACTGATTGCAATGAGGTGGGAGGAAAAGGGAAGAGACAAGTGTTGGGGAGGAGAAGTGGCATCCAGGGGGCTTTGGAGAAAGGGTAGAATTATGACAGCTGATGATAAGAAGAATCTGCTGAGTAGCCCTAAGCCTGTTCTAAGAGTTAAGTTGCTTTGGCTGGAGCAGAGAGTCCACTCAGGTGAGTAATTATGATACACTTCAAAAGGAAGAAAAGAGCAGCTCCTTTGCTACCCAAAAGGTACTAGCTGAACTGAGAGGAATAGCACTCAACCCCCTGAGAACTGTGGGAACCCCACAGCACACAGCATGCAGAGGTCTGCCATCCCCAGCCATGTTCCCACAGAGAGGAATTCAGGATAGAGTCAGACACCTGCCTCTCAGCCTTTCACAGTGAAGAGCCAGGCCCTGTGACTATACCAGAGCTGATTGGCCAAAGGTACTGACTCACATTAACCAAACGTACAAAAGCCTGATGTACGAACCTGTCAACTGTCACTTTATTCCTTTACAATCAACTACGTTAT
>SJYC01061669.1:0-35128 GCA_006408675.1 Madoqua kirkii
TTGGCTGCAAAGAATATAATCAATCTGATTTTAGTGTTGACCATCTGGTGATGTCCATGTGTAGAGTCTTCTCCTGTTTTGCCAAAAGAGGGTGTTTGCAATGACCAGTGCATTTTCTTGGCAAAACTCTATTAGTCTTTGCCCTGCTTCATTCCACATTCCAAGGCCAAATTTGCCTGTTACTCCAGGAGTTTCTTGACTTCCTACTTTAGCATTCCAGTCCCCTATAATGAAAAGGACATCTGTTTTGGGTGTTAGTTCTAAAACGTCTTGTAGGTCTTCATAAAACCATTCAACTTTAGCTTCTTCAGCGTTACTGGTTGGGGCATAGACTTGGATAACTGTGATATTGAATGGTTTGCCTTGGAAATGAACAGAGATCATTCTGTCGTTTTTGAGATTGCATTTCGGACTCTTTTGTTGACCATGATGGCTACTCCATTTCTTCTGAGGGATTCCTCCCTGCAGTAGTAGATATAATGGTCATCTGAGTTAAATTCACCCATTCTAGTCCATTTTAGTTTGCTGATTCCTAGAATGTTGATGTTCACTCTTGCCATGTCTTGTTTGACCACTTCCAATTTGCCTTGATTCATGGACCTGACATTCCAGATTCCTATGCCATATTGCTCTTTACAGCATCGGAGCTTGCTTCTATGGATTTGGAGAAATGCATAATGACATGGGGGCTTCCCATGGTAACTGGTGGTTCAGTGATAAATCCACCTGCCAATGCAGGAGACACAGGAGATACAGGTTCGATCCTTGTGTCTGGAAGATCCCCTGGAGAAGGAAATGGCAGCCCACTCCCATATTCTTGCCTGGGAAATCCCATGGACAAAGGAGCCTGGCAGGCTACGGTCCATGGGGTCGAAAGAGTTGGCCGTGACTCAGCAACTAAACAACAACATGATGGCGTGACCCACCTTACAGTGTCTTACAGAAGAGTCTCACTGCCCTCATATTGCAGCTACTTTATGCTTAAGCACATGACTTCTTACAACACGTATCAGAAAAATGAAGGTTTACAGGACCTCAGTTTTCAGAAGTGGCACATCTCTGTGTCAAACATGGTCACACAGAGTTAAGGGGTTGTATTGGCTAGAGGATATAACCAGACAACAAAGGACTTCTCTGTACCAGCAGGTGACAGTGGCTGGCAGAGTCTAGGGCTCCATCTGAGTTCATCTCTACCAGTCTGTCTGCCACAGCCCTCAGAGATGTGCCAGAGGACTGGGACATTTTCACCCTAGTTTTTCCAGTAGTGCTGACTCAGTTTTGTTAGGTCATCTTGTAGGATGAACCCAGGGTGGGAGACCTTACCTTCCCATCAACTCACGACAGCATTCACAAGTACAACATACTTCCACAGATGCACCCAGACTCAAGAGAACCCACAACACTGTGCTGGAGAAGCAAATGTATTTGGTGTATTATTTATAAGAGCACTTTATGTGCGTGTATTAGCCATTGAAAACTTAACATTTTTATATTAAAAGGAAAATTAAATACATCCTGTATCTTTTTTTCTTTTAAGTCTGTGGACTTTATTTCTTTTTTTTTCTTTTTTTGTAATGAATCCTGGTTTGTCTATGTATCTTTTTATGTACAGTTTAACAAGCATGTACCCTTATATGTCCATAAACAGGTTTTATTAAAACTGAAACATACAGGATTTTTAACATAACCCTGACAAAAACATACACAGTACAGTTTAATTAGCACACAGAAAACTAGGCCTTTCTGTTTAGGACAGTGCTGTCCAATAGAAGGCTCTGTGATGATGGGAGATTCCATGTCTGCACTAATAAGGGCACACGTGACTGCTGAGGACATGAACTGCCATGAAGGAACTGATATTTAATTTTATAGTTCTAAGTCATGCATGCATGCTCAGTCACTGTCATGTCCAACTCTTTGTGACCCCATGGACTGTAGCCAACAGGCTCCTCTGTCCATGGGATTTGCCAGGCAGGAATACTAGATGGGTTGCCATTTCCTCATCCAGGGGATCTTTCTGACCCAGGAATTAAACCCACATCTCCTTCATGGGCAGGAGGATTCTTTAACACTGAGTCACCTGGGAAGCCTCAATTTTAAGTCACCTGTGCTTAAATAGCTTCATCATACTGACGGTCATCATATCAGACATGGAAGGCCTTGTTGGGTACCCTATTTCCTGTGCAGAAACCACTGAAGTAGAGATGACACCTTCAAGAAACTGTAGATCCTTGGCGTAACTAAGGTTACAAAGTTTAAAGACGGTTTTCAATGCCAGTCTTCTGTCACAAATTTCATTCAGCAATTGCAAGAGGGTCCCTAAAAGTTGGCCATGTCTCTGATAGCTTGGTTTCTGAAGGAAATTCTTGATTTGGGGGCATATAGCTGGCTTTGGCTTCTTGCATTTCATGGAAGGTGCTCACTGGGACACTCAGGTAGACCCTGGGGTGGGGGGTGCAAAGTGCCTCACCTGCAGGCTGATTTCACACACATTGCCCCTGCCCTCTGGCTGTATGTCTTCAGGGAGAGCTGACCGTGACCAGCAACATGGAGAGCTTACAGAACGCCCTGTACCTGGGCACAGTGCCACAGGCCTGGGCCAGCAGAGGCTGCTGCAGAGACTGGAGAACAGAGGAGTCCAAACTTTAGGGTCAGGTGGAATCAGTATGGGCTTCCCTGGTGGTTCAGTGCTAAAGAATCTGCCTGCTGATGCAGGACAGGTTTGATCTGGGTCTGGAAGACCCCCTGGAGAAGGAAACGGCAACCCACTCCAGTATTCTTGACTGGAAAATTCCATAGACAGAGGAGCCTGGCAGCTTGCAGCCCATGGGGTCACAAAGAGTTGAACTCAAGTGAGCAACTGAATCAGTGTGGAACCCACAAGTAGTTTTAGGTCCAGAGGGAACCTAAACTACTGTCAGTGTGGACTCTGATATCACTGGAGCAGGGAAAGTTTTAAAGGACTAGCCTCTGTGAGACAAACCTAAAGATCAAGTGCTAGACAGGGACCAGCGTTGGGTCGTCCACCTCTGCAGTCACCTCCTGTCTTCCCCAGCATCCCCAAGGCCTGCTGTTCCCAGGGACCTGCCACCCCTCACCTTTTCGCCTCTGGCTGTTTGTCTTCAGGGAGAGCTGACCATGACCAGCGACATGGAGAGCTTACAGAACGCCCTGTACCTGGACACGGTGCCAGAGCCCTGGGCCAGACGAGCCTACCCCTCCACGGCAGGCCTGGCAGCCTGGTTGATGGACCTGCTTAACCGGATCAAGGAGCTGGAGGCCTGGACAGGCGACTTTGCCATGCCCTCGACTGTGTGGCTGGCGGGCTTCTTCAACCCCCAGTCCTTCCTGACGGCCATCATGCAGTCCACAGCCCGCCGGAACGAGTGGCCCCTGGACCAGATGGCCCTGCAGTGTGACGTGACGAAGAAGAACAGGGAGGAGTTCCGGAGTCCCCCCCGGGAAGGGGCCTACGTGCATGGCCTCTTCATGGAAGGCGCTCGCTGGGACATCCAGGTAGACCCCGGGTTGGGGGTAGAGGGGCAAAGGGCATCACCTGTAGGCTGATTACACACACATCGCCCCCTCCTGTAAAGTCCACTTGCTAAAAGGGCTGCCCTGGAGACTTCTGTCCTGGATAACCTCTCCTTGAGGCTGTCAGCTCACTTCCCTGCAGTCACAGTTTGAAAGCATCAGTTCTTCAGCACTCAGCCTTCTTTATGGTCCAACTCTCACATCCATATGTGACTACTGGAGGAACCATAGCTTTGACTGTATGGACCTTTGTTGGCAAAGTAATGTCTGTTTTTTTAACGCGCTGTCAAGGTTTGTCATAGCTTTTCTTCCAAGGAAGAAGCATCTTTTAATTTCATGGCTGCAGTCACCATCTGCAGTGATTTTGGAGTCCAAGAAAATAAAGTGTATCACTGTTTCCATTATTCCCTCATCTATTTGCCATGAAGTGATGGGACCGGATGCCATGATCTTAGTTTTCTGAATGTTGAGTTTTAAGTCAGCTTTTCACTCTCTTCTTTCACCTTCATCAAGAGACTAATTCCTCATTGCTTTCTGCCATTAGGTGTCATCTGCATATCTGAGGCTATTATTGATATTTCTCTCAGCAATCTTGACTCCAGCTTATGCTTCATTCAGTCACATTTTGCATGATGTAATCTGCATATACATTAAATAAGCAGGTGACAATGTAGAGCTTTGACAAACTCCTTTCCCAGTTCTGAACTAGACTGTCGTTCCATCTCTAGTTCTAATTGTTGTTTCTTGACCTGCATACAATTTTTGCAGGAGGCAAGTAAGGTGATCTTCTGATATTGCCATCTCTTTAAGAATTTTCCAGTTTGTTGTGATCCGAAGGACTTCCCTGGTGGCTCAGACAGTAAAGCGTCTGTCTACAATGAGGGAGACCCAGGTTCGATCCCTGGGTCGGGAAGATCCCCTGGAGAAGGAATGGCAGCCCACTCTAGTACTATTGCCTGGAAAACCTCATGGATGGAGGAGCCTGGTAGACGACAGTCCATGGGATCGCAAAGAGTTGGACATGACTGAGTAACTTCATACAGTCAAAAGCTTTAATGTAGTCAATGAAGCAGAAGTGGATGTCTTTCTGGAATTCCTTTGATTTTTCTAAGATCCAATGGGTATTAGCAATTTGATCCTTGGCTCCTCTGCCTTTTCTAAATCCAGCTGGTACACCTGGAAGTTCTTAGTTCACGTACTATTGAAGCCTCACTTGAAGGATTTTAAGCATTACCTTGCTAGCGTGTGAAATGAGCATAACTAACTGTGTGGTAGTTAGAATATTTTTTGGCATTGCCCTTCTTTGGGATTGGAATGAAAACTGACCTTTTCCAGTCCAACAGACTACCTCCCATTTTTTCATTACCTTGTTTCAGAATAATAATAAAACCAAAAATAACACCTCAAAGTCTATATCAGAAAGTATTGAGCAAAAAGAGAAGGGTAAGGATGTCCAAAATTCCTCTCCTCCATAAAATAAGGGCATTGGCAAAAAGGAAAAAAAAAATGTGTATATTAGATATACCAAGTTCTGTCATCAGCATAAAGGATTCAGGGTCACCTAGACAGAGGCAAGGGATCTGTGAATCTCTCTGGATGACCATCTCTCCCAAGTGTGTTCGGAAGACACTAGCAATGTGGGAGATGGATAGGTTGCAAGAAAAGGGTCCTGTGGTCAAAGTAAGTTTGGGGAACACTGGGATAAATAAAGTAAAACCTTTTTCTTTACTGCCAGGTCTTCTTGTCTTCAGTGTGCATGGTAAAGCTTCAAGTACAGTGTATGCTAATACCGGGAGGCTCTGTGTCTTGCTAACCTGAAGTCCCTACCACCTAGCATGACATCTGGCAAATAGCTGCATTCAGCATGCTTACGAAATGAGTGATAAAACAAAACAGAGATTCAAGCCCAAAGAGATTCATTTACATATGATATGCGACCGCTGTGGGAACTCTGCTTCAAGCAGATATTCAGGCTGAAGACCAGTAGGAATATGGTGTGCATCCCCTCCAGTGCACGGGCTTCCCCGGTGGCTCAGTGGTAGAGAACCCACCTGCTAACACAGCAGACATAGGAGACAAGGTCGGATCCCTGGGTAGGGAAGGTCCCCTGGAGGAGGACGTGGCAGTGCGCTCCAGGACTCTTGCCTGGAGAACCGCATGGACAGAGGAGCCTGGTGGGCTGCAGTCCATAGCGTCACACGGAGTGGACACAACTGAAGTGACTTAGCACACACCAGTGCATCCCACCTGGGGTTGTTGAGAACCTTGCAAGGGGATGAGCCCGGGGGCAGCCTGGCCATCCCAGTCTCTCTCCCCAGGATCTCCCGACAGGAGCGAGGCTGCCTGTCCGGAATCAGGGCCTGACCTGAGAGGTGCTCTCTCGAATCCTTGTCCTCAGGCTGGGATCATCGCCGAGGGGAGACTGAAGGAGCTGACACCCCCACTGCCTGTGATGTTCATCAGGGCCGTCCCCGCGGAGAAGCAGGACTGCCGCAGCGTCTACCCCTGTCCTGTGTACAAGACCCGTCAGCGGGGACCCACCTACGTGTGGACCTTCCAGCTGAAGACTAAGGAGAAGCCATCCAAGTGGGTTCTGGCTGGAGTCGCCTTGCTTCTGCAGGTTTAGCTTCCTGCAGAGCCCCCGAGGAAGCAAAGTTGGGCTGGAGGCTGCCCAGAGGGACGGGTGGGTGAGGGCTCAGACAACAGGCAGAGAGAAGGATAATAAATGGACAGTACTCACAGTTCTGAAGAGCTCCTTTGGGGAACTCGAGAGAAGTGCCTAAAGTGAGGTTGAGCTGGAGGAGTCAGGACCTAGGAACTAGGGTAGAAGAGTTTCCTAACACTGGCCCTTTCCTAATAAAGTGATTTGCTCTTCAACTGTGTTTGGCCCAGGCTCTGAGTGTTGCAGGGTCAGAAGTTATCGTGACAAGCCGAGAGAAAGAAGCCACAGATCCCTGAGCCCTGACATTTTTACATGACTCCCCATCCAGTGCCCTGGATTCCGGCTAGTCCGTGGGCCAGCAGCCCCAGACTCACCTGTGAGGCAGAATCTGCATTTTAACAAGCACCCCAGGCGATCTATATGCATGTTACTCTAGATAAGGGAGTCACCGGGCTTTTTCCATTAAGGATCAGAGAGCAAATATTTTAGGCTTTGCAGGGCATGTTGTTTCTGCGCAACTGCTTAGCTCTGCCACTGTAAATCCAAAGGAGCCACGGACATACATACATAAGCGGATGTGGCCACATTTCATTAAAACTTTATTTACAAAAATGGGCAGTCAGACACGTTTTGCTGATCATTGCTCTGGAGGATAAGGGAGGTATGCAAGCAATATTTGGGCTTCCCTGGTGGCTCAGAGGTAAAGAATCCCCCGGTCAATGCAGGAGACACAGGTTCAGTCCCTAGGTCGGGAAGATCCCCCGGAGAAGGAAATGGCAATCAACTCCAGTATTCTTACCTGGAGAATCACAGGGACAGAGGAGCCTGGCGGGCTACAGTCCATGGGGTAGCAAAGAGGCAGATATGACTTAGTGACTGAACAACAACAAATATGCAATACCTATCTTCAGTTAGTCCCCACATCCATTTATCAAGTGTTTATCTAACAGCTACTTCTTGCTGAGGACAAAGCCACAAACAAGGAGGTTGCTTCTTTGTCTCTCTGTCATCTTTCAGATCATTTAAGAGGGACCCAAGGAGAAACCTTTCACCTACAGCTTTGTCACGTAGAATTTTCCTCGATTTTCCTGTGGAACACATTCTCGCTGGATGCCCAACAAAATCTATGGTTTCCATGAGTTGTAAAGCTCTCTTTGTGGGGCTTGTTTGTTGGCTGGGCAGGCTCCCTGTTCCTCCTAGGATCTTTATTCTCATATATCCTTGGAGAAACATTTTTAAATTAATCCCTACTTAGCAAAGTTGGTTCTTAATCTTGAGCAGGTATCAGAAACCCCTGGAGGACTCGTTAAAACAAAGTTTTATGGGCATCCTTCAGCGTCTGACTTGGTAAGTCTGAGAAACTGCCGATGCTGCAGGTCCTGGGACTGCACTTTGAGAACTGCTTACTCCAAATGTAAAATCCCACCCTCCTGCAAACCTCTGCTATGAGAGGACAGAATCTAGCACCGACTCCACTGTGATCTCCCTGCTTTCTGCCTTGTGGTTCCCACACCCTCAAAAGAGGGCCCTCCCTCTTCATCTTTGTGCCAAAAGGGAGGTGATACATTCCTCCGGAATCCAGGGATTCCAACTTAAGAGTCATCTCTTGTGCGTCAACCAGAAAAGCACTTTCTGCTCTTTGCCTACAGTTTCCAGTTTCTTGCCTAGAGTTCGTTTCCAGGGAGTCAGCGCTCTCCTCATTAGCGTCATCCTGCCTGCCCCTCACTGGCAATAGTACAGTAAGAGTGGGCAGAGGAGGACCAAGATGGAAGGGGAGTGGTCTCGCTGAACCAGAGCAGGACATCCTGGGTCACATCACTTTCAAGGACAAGTGGACAGGTTAGATGTATGTGTTGACAAACCCGAGTTGTTGAGTCGCTAAGTCACGTCTGATTCTTTGCGACCCCACAGACTGTAGCCTACCAGGCTCCTCTGTCCAAGGGATTTTCCAGGCAAGAATACTGGAGTAGGTTGCCATTTCCTCCTCCAAAGGACTCTCCCCACCCAGGGATTGAACCCAGTCTCTGGCATTGGCAGGCAGATTCTTTATTGCTGAGCCACCAGGGATCTAGACACTCTATAAAATGAATTGATGCTATTGATTTCTTCCTAACACATACAGAGTAAATGAGATAAAGAAGATAATTTTACAGCCCAGGACAGTTTGGCAAAAACGATGGACAGCCTCAGGGAGACGCTGGGACACAGGGGAAATTGGAAGCCGCAGCGCAGGTGGGAGGCAGCCTGGGAAGAGGACACCGGGGTGCCCAGCAGTGGCCGGCTCTCACCCGGGCACCAGGCAGCCATGTTCCTGTCACTGTCCCTCCGATTTGTTCGAGCTGATCTGGGAGCTCGAGCGCCCCTGAGGGTTTGTGAGTTCCAGTCAGCAGACAGGGGATACTGCACACACGGATGAGATGGGGAATGACCACCGAGTTTATTGAAAGTTAGCTTTGCACCCGTACTACAGAGAGCACACGTGAACCCACTGGCCTCTTTGCTCCCCCTTCTGGAACAGGAGACCTGCTCTAGGACCACAGTCCTGAGGGCAGATCCAGTGAAACTCTTTCCAGAGAACATTCCTAAACAGGACCTCCAAATGACACGTCTTTCCCGAGGGGTCCGGGAGGACAGACGAGTGGGAAAAGGAAGACTTCTCTTTCTCCTGATGCGGACGCAAGACAGTCAGCCTGCGTGAGATCCAACTCAGAGGCCGAGCTCTCCTCCTGGTCTAAAGCCGTGTTCTGGTCTCTGCTCTGCAGTCCATGGAAGACTGAGAGGACAGGGATGGTTTCTAAGGGACGCAGTTCCTTGGGATGGAGTCAAGTCTTCTTGAACAGACCGGGGCACAGAACAGGGCTCAGCGAGCCCGGCTACGGGCGGGGCGTCTTCCCCAGGTGGGACCTCTGGTGCTTGTCGAGGCTCGAGCTCCAGCTGAAGCTCTTGCCGCAGCGGCTGCACTTGTAGGGCTTCTCGCCTGTGTGCACCCTCTGGTGCCGGTTGAAGTTGGACCTCTGGATGAAGCTCTTCTCGCACACGGGGCACTTGTAGGGCTTCTCCCCCGTGTGGATCTTCCTGTGGTAGCGCAGCCCCGAGAAGTCGCTGAAGCCCTTCCCGCAGTAGTCGCACTTGCAGGGCTTCTCCCCCGTGTGGCTCCGCTGGTGCTTCACGAAGCTGGAGCTCCGCAGGAAGGCCTTTTGGCAGGTGGGGCACTGGAAGTACGTCTCCCGGCTGTGAGTTCTTTGGTGGAAAACCAGCTGTGAGTTCCGGTGGAAGGTCTTGCCACACTCCCTGCAGGCGGGGAGTCTCTGGGCCATGGGGACCCTTGGCTGCCCCCGCGGGGCGGCCTCTCTCTTCTCCTCAAGCCATGGTGCAGGCGAATCCCCGGGAAGCGGGGGCAGCAGGTGCGGGCCTGGCTGCTTCCTGGAATTCCTCTCCCGGGGGCAGAGCTGACCCCCTGTCCCCTCGCCCCGAAGGTCCCCCTGGGCCTCTGAGAGGGCCTCTCCTTCTCCAGAGGGTCTTGGCTCATCCTCATTGAAGAGGCCGCTCAAGGAAGCCTGAGGGGGAGGCTCTCCCGATGCCGGAGGGGCCTGGGCCCTGTGGTTCTCCAAGTTCAGGTTCTCTTTGTCATTCTCCTCTCTGTCCCCTAGAAGGAGAAAGAAGATGCAGAATAGCTCAGTCAGCGGTCCCCACTGCTTGCCAACCTGTGTGTCAGAGAAAGGGTCAGCACAAGACATGATGACTTCTCTTTACCAAGAAAAGGAAAATGCTGTCGGACCTGAGCACCCGGCACTCGCTTCGCGTGCGTCCGGCTGTGACTCAGCTCTGGAAAGGAGATGGAGTGACAGCGGAGGATGGTGCCCAGAGGCCGCAGCGGCCACCTTGGAAAAACAGCAGCGAGCTTCTGATGCCCAGGAGAAACAAGTCTAATATAGGAGAGCACTATGCTAATGAGTATTGGTTTTTATCTGGTTATATAAAAAGGATAAATATGATCATGAAAAATAATTTGAAAAGCATACGAAAGAAAACAAAATCAGCCTTAATGACAGCACCCAGAGGCAACTACTGTGAGTGTACATTTCCTTCCAGTCTTTCATTTAAACATGCATGTCGGGAAGATACCCTGTTGAGGGCACGGCAACCCACTCCAGTATTCTTGCCTGGAGAACCCCCATGGATAGAGGAGACTGGAGGGCTACAGTCCATGGGGTTGCACAGAGTCAGATACAACTGAAGGGACTTAGCATGTACGCACATACTACACGTGTGTGTTTTTCACTGACACGACCTGTACCATACTGTATAAACAGTTCTCTACCTGGCTCTGGAGCCCTTCAATGGTAAAAGGTGGTGTTTATCAATTTCACACGGGTCCTCCCTTCCACAATCACCCCGAAGTTCGTGTCATGTCCCTGGGGCTGTGATGCCCAGAGAAGCTGCCGTGTGAAAGTCTGCACACTTGGTCTATGCAAGAATCCAGCTTCATTGGTGCTTCACTAACTTCATTAACTCATGAAACAGTTAAAAACATTTTGTTTTTCTCATAACTTGGGGTTTTGGTTATTACTACTCAGTAACCCACGTGGTAAAGATCTTTATGTGGGTGGTAGAATTTATCTTCAACTTTTCTAAACGACTTTATTCCTATAGATCTGAAGGAGCCGTCTGCCCTTCTCTCTGCTATGTCAATGTCTCTGGAGCTGATTGCCCTCTCTCTCCCATGTTAGTGTCTTTCACATTATCAGCTAGAGACCCAGGAATCTGCTGGAGCGCCAGACGGGAGCTTGTTAATTCAGAGCCTTAGAACTTGTTCCTCTTGGAAGGCCAAGGTACTCTCTCTTGTCTTAGAAGAAGCCTTTATAGGTATCATTTTAAGGAGCTGAATAATGGCTCACCATGGAGATATGATAATAAACACAGGAGACTAAAACAAGGAACTTCATTTAAGACTTCTCCTTCTCTGGGAATCTAAGTTGTTTGTTATATTTGGCTACTGTAAATAATGACGTGAGAAGCTTTTTTCTTCACAAATTCTGCCCACATTTCTGATCAGTACCTTAACGGTTCCTCAAAGTACAGTTACTGTGTCAAAGGGCATGAATGGTGTTATTAAAGGCTGCTGACACCCACTGGCAGATCAACTTCCAGAATGATGGTGCCATCCTCAGGTCCAAGAGGCTGGGCAGAGAGGAGGCAAGGGTTCAACGCCTACCTATTGACTGTCTCAAGACTCTGCTGCTCAGACTGGTGGGAAACGGCTTCTTGTTGGTGTAAATGTTAATTCTTTAGTTATTAAAGGATCGATTTTTTTTTCACATTTATGAGTTACTTTTCATACTCCAAGACTGCTGTCCATTATTTTTAAACTGGGAAAGTCACTTTTCTCTTATCAACTTGCACTCACTCTTTCTATTTTAAAAAAAATAGTCACTTACCTGTCGTGTCTATGAAAAGTTTTTCACCAGTTAGTCATTCTTATTTTGTTTGGGGTTGTGTGCTCCGTGGCTCAGTCCTGTTTCTCTGCGACCCCGTGGACTATAGCCTGACAGGCTCCTCTGTCCATGGGATTTTTCCAGGCAAGGATACTGCAGCAGGTTGGAATTTCCTCCTCCAAGGGATCTCTCTGACCCAGAGATCGATCCTGAGTCTCCTGTGTCTTCTTCACTGAAGGCGGATTCTTTACTGCTAAGCCATCGGGAGTGGGGAGAAGCCTTTGTTTGGAGTTATTTTTACTGTAGAAGTTGTGGTTTCTTTCTTTTTAAATATAGTCCAGTCTGTTAATCATTTACCTAGTGATTTTTTTCTGTCACTTTTGTACTTATAAAAAGCATCCCCAGGTTGACATGAGTCAAATATTTACCCATTTTCTTCCCTATTACTATTATTTTATTTTCATATTTTGTCTTTTCCATCTGCTTTCAACTTATTTTGATAGACAATACACACGAAGTTGAAGCAGATTACTCTTCCCAGAGTGTTTTCTCCTGATTCTGCTCAGAGAAGAGCGACTCATCCTGTGGACTTGTGTTGCTTTTTCCTTCATCAGTCCTTTACAGACCAGCCTCTGGCTCCCTTTTCAGTTCTACTGGCTTGTATTAGTATTGCACTATGTGAATGAGTTTACCTTTCAGAAATGACATACTCTGAATATTTACAAACCCAACACTGATGAAACACTCTTCTTTCAAACCTTTTTACTACCCTTGCAGTATTCTTCCCAATAAGTGCTTAAGAATCATTTTTCCAAATATAGTTGACTCTTGAACAACGTGGGGGTTGGGGCACCCACCCTAGTGCAGTCGAAAATCCAAGTGTAACTTTACAGTCTGCCCTCTGTATCCGAGTTCCGCACCTATGACTTCAACCAAACATGGACTGGGTACAAATTTCTTGAGAATAAGCATTCCCGCACAGTCCAAACCCTTACTATTCAAGGGCCAATTGTATGTATATAATTTTCATCCTTTGAAATTGTGATTAGACGTGTGAGTGTGAGACTTTTTGAAGCTCACTTCCCTGCTGACCTGCTTTTCCTGTGAGCTGTTCCTCCCTGTGGTCAAATAGAAGAGCATATCCACTCTCTCCTGGGGCATGTGCCCCCTGCCCTGAGCTCAGGTTAGGCTTCCCTGGTGGCTCAGGGGTAAAGAATCCGCTTGCTACTGCAGGAGGCGCAGCTTCCATCCCTGGGTTGGGAAGATCCCCTGGAGAAGGAAATGGCAGCCCACTCCAGGATTCTTACCTGGAGAATCCCATGGCAGAGGAGCCTGGCGAGCTGCAGCCCATGGGCTTGCAGAGTCAGATGCAACTAAACAACAATGGAATCTAGGCCTGGCAGGCTGTTAGTTCTGGTAACCTCTGGGACCAGACCACTCCTTTCCTGCCTTGTTAGTACTGTCTCGTCCTTGCACCCCCGGACTCCCATGTCAGTGGCCCCCAGGCCTCTCCTCCTTGGGGGGTACCCTCCCAGCCTGTCCTGCAGGTGGCTGCTTCCAGAGTCTCTCTCCCCACAGATCCTCTCTCAAGAACCTACAATGGCATTTCTTTGCCTTAACAAGGCAGGCTGGCTTTATACCCTCTCCACAGTTTGGTTCAAGGTAAGATCTAACAGGACCATTGTTAGAAAATGAGATGAAAAGGTAGGGGTGTGTGTGTAGGCAGGTAGGTTTGACAGTCAATTTTACATAATTGCAATGTTTTTAAAAGAATTCAGAAGGCAAAGGGTGATTGCTGTTTTACAACAGACCAAGTTCATATTTCTTTGTATCAACCTTAAAATATGTGATTGATATGAAGTATTTGTTGTTGCTACTGTTTAATGAAACTTGGGGTGCATAGAAAGTAGCTGAAACATGTTTTTCTGCTTGGGGTCTTGTTTATTTTGTTGGGAGTTGGTGGGTTACCATTTACCATAACCAGAGTTTAAAAAAAAAAAAAAAGTCCAGTTACTCTGGACCTTCTCCTTAGGAAGAATAACAGTAACCTGTTAGATGATCTTTTTTTTTTTTTTTAAATAGAACTCAGTCCATATCTGACTTGGTTTCGGCCTGTACAATCTTAGTTCTCTCTCAGAAAGGAAGCCATCACAACAGGCTGGAGTGAGGGAGCATATCAGATTCAGGGTCCTTCTTCCATAAGTAAACATCTGTCAACAACGTGACAGTCAGACACAAGGAGCCAACCTCAGTATTCAGCCTGGACTACCAGGCCATGGCTAGTTATTACCAGTGTAACAGAAACCAAGTCCTAACCTCTCCCTCCATCACCTCCAGTTTAATGATGGGGGTCAGAAATGGCTGGGGACAGGTCACTCACCTATGCAGGTGGGTCTTGGGATCTTCTCACTGGCATGCAGGTGTGACCCTGCCAGCTCTATCCCATACCCAGCTGGATCAGTCAGGTCAGGCCTGGCACTGGAAATACCTGGAACAGAGAGGGGATCTGTGGGCCTGGATGAACGGGGAGGACTGGGGACCAGGCTGTGCTGTTCAAAGGAGGGCCATGAGTGGACAGAGAACTGAGAGGCTCTGGACACCACTGAGGAGCCCGTCTTGGATGGACATGGGGAACCTCAATGACACCAGCACCCGTGGGATGGCCAGATGACGGCAAAGGCCACAAAAAGAAGGCTCTGGGCAGGAGGGGTCAGACCACCTGGCAGGCTGGTTCTGAGTCGTGACTGGGACCCCACCCGTGGTTGGCTGAGCACAGTCTGCCACAGCCAAGCTCTGTCGTAACTCAGCACCTGCAAGCTACGAAACGGTGAGAAAGTGACCAGACCTGCCGCTCACTGTCACCATCTAACTGAGGGCACCCCACACCCACTTCACAGAGGGGAGGAGCCACCACGGGGCCAGGCGCATGCAGTGTGTTCAGTACATGGGAGCCGACACTGTAGCCCACCTCCTCCAACTCCCCAGCTCCCAGCTGTGTCTCCAAGGGTTTCTGTCACCCAGAGAGCGCCGAGCAGACCGGCCGGTTGCCCCTAGAGCACACTGGGGGTGCCCCTTCCTCCAGGCTGACCCACCTGCACCTCCTGAGACCATCTTCCCGTAGGTCTCCAGCATGAGATCCCAGTACTGCTCCCTCTGGGTGGACTCCAGGCGCCTCCACTGCTCCTAGAGGAGAACACAAGGCCTGAGTCCAGGGGAGGGTCCCGAAGCATCCCTCCCTGCCTGTGCAGGGCTGAGGAGACAGGAATGGCCTAGGGTCCCGGCCACCAGAAGGCCTGAGAAGCCACGGGAGGTGGTTCCAGACGGAGTCAACAGGCCTGGTCTCTGTACTTTTTGCCATGGAGAGGAACATGGAGGTTTTAGGTCCTGTGTTCTCTTTTAAGTTGCCTGTTTGGGGAAGCCCTTTCTCCACTCGGCTTGTGTTAACTCTTAGTGCTCACTGGAGAGATCTTTGGGCAGAAGAAGGAGCCCGATATTCCTAAGATGTCATTGATGTCTGGAAATTCAGGAGCGAAAGGAAATAAGTTTTAAAATGTATTTCTGATTAGCAGGTATTAAGCTTAAAAAAGAGAAGAAAAGGAGGACTTAAATGTTTTTGGGTGGAAGAAACTGCAAAGGTGAAAAGTGACCTCTGTATGTTTAACTACTGATCATAACATTTTAAATAGGGATTTTAATTTAAAATTTTCTAAAGTAGGAATTTTCTGTTAGTGAAGTTACCTTAACAACCGTCTGGAAATAACCAGCTTGAGCAAACGCTGCTGAATGCAGGAGTCCTTGGTCCTTCGGGTCAGAACACACAGACCCCCTCTTCTGCACTGGCAGCAATACCCGCGAGGTGGCCTGGGCCCCAGACACACGGGCTCCAGAAGAGTAGCCACCAAGATGCTGAAGACATCCACCAAAACCCTCCAGGGCAACAATCGACCCTTTCAAAGCCCAGAAAAGAGTCTCTGAACAGCGTACCTCCAACCTTAAAGCCACAGACTTACTCGAGGAACTGCCAGAAGCCAGCAGTGCTTGAATGAAACCCTTGACTTAACTACAACTACAGCCCTCCCCCGCCCTCTCATTTTCACAAGGGCAGAAAAAAGTCTAACTTCCTACTCTGGGAGGACAGAAGTATGAGCTTTGATGGGGAAATAATCTGGATTTCATGTGGAAACAGCACCACCTTGTGGGTTTGTGGGGCATTGCCACAACTGACTTGCACAGAGACGTGTGACTGAGTTTCCCTCAGGAGGTCTGAACACATGGGAAGGGGTGCCACACATCCCTGAGTCTGGGAAGCTCTGTCTCTGACTCAGTCCCACGTGGACCTCACACCCCGCCACTGTTCTCGAGGTTCCCAAATCAGGGAAGAGATTAGAGGATGTGATTCCTTACATTTAAACATTCCTTTCAGATATAAAAGACTTCATTGAACACTGAGGGCCTTCTGATACAAACAGGTGTTGTTAGTTTAGGGAGGGGCACTGGGACTGGGTCGGGACGGTCTGTCAGGGCTGAGCTGCTGTTCATCAGGCATCAGCTATATGTAGGAAATTTATTTATACATTCTATATATTTATATAGGGCTCCCCAGGTAGTGCACTGCAGTAAAGAATCCACCTGCCGATGCAGGAGACACAGGTTCGATCCCTGGGTAGGGAAGATCCCCTGGAGGAAGACATGGCAACCCACTCCAGAATTCTTGCCTGGAGAGTCCCACGGACAAAGGAGCCTTGCGGGCTACAGTGTATGGGGTCCCAGAGTTGGACATGACTGAGAACACACCACATATTTATATACAAACATACATATATACATACAAACACACACACAGACACACACACGGTATTGCTGGTAAACATTAAGAATCTTTTGGACCTCGAGCTATCCAGAACAGATCATGGCTAATGTCCGTATATAAGTACCACAGAGCTAACAGCTAACCCCACAAGTTGAAGTATGTTAATATATACACCTTTCACAGGGAGGCCCTGTATTTACTGTAGAAGCAACAAGAGGCCACCAAGTCTGCTTGAGATCCTTGGCAGAATACCCAGTTCTTTTCTCCCAAGCAGCCTCCTGCCTAACAGGCTGGTTCCTGAGTACCCTGAAAGCAGGAAGAAGGGTACTCTTGAGTCACTGAAAATGGTATATCCCCCTGCCACTTCCCACCCCTACCCCAAGTACAATGCAAAGCTGGGACTCGGGTTTCTAGATCTCTGGGCCTGGAGAGCTGAAGCTCAGACCTGGCTTCAAACCACGTTCAACACACATAGCCTTCCTCACCTTCACTCTAAAGGACCCCACAAGGAGAGTCCTGAGAAGGAGTTCTCTAGAGGTTTGGAACAATGCTTTGACTAAAGTCTACAGATGCTTGAAAAACGTCATTTTTATCAAATGCAATTTTCAGAGTCACTCACCACATAATCAAAATAGATCTGTTTCTGAGACTTCTGTTTGTGGCCAGGATGGAGTGAGAGGGGCTGGGTTTACCTTCCTGCTGAAACCCTGAGGGCAAGGTTCTGGGGTTGAGAAGCAGGGGACCCCACTCACCTGAGATGCTGTGTGGAGAAGGGAGGCTCCAAAGTCCTGGTTCCTGACAGGCATTTGCTCGGGCTGGGCTAAAATTTTCTAAAGTAGGAATTTTCTGTTAGTGAAGTTACCTTAACAACCGTCTGGAAATAACCAGCTTGAGCAAACGCTGCTGAATGCAGGAGTCCTTGGTCCTTCGGGTCAGAACACACAGACCCCCTCTTCTGCACTGGCAGCAATACCCGCGAGGTGGCCTGGGCCCCAGACACACGGGCTCCAGAAGAGTAGCCACCAAGATGCTGAAGACATCCACCAAAACCCTCCAGGGCAACAATCGACCCTTTCAAAGCCCAGAAAAGAGTCTCTGAACAGCGTACCTCCAACCTTAAAGCCACAGACTTACTCGAGGAACTGCCAGAAGCCAGCAGTGCTTGAATGAAACCCTTGACTTAACTACAACTACAGCCCTCCCCCGCCCTCTCATTTTCACAAGGGCAGAAAAAAGTCTAACTTCCTACTCTGGGAGGACAGAAGTATGAGCTTTGATGGGGAAATAATCTGGATTTCATGTGGAAACAGCACCACCTTGTGGGTTTGTGGGGCATTGCCACAACTGACTTGCACAGAGACGTGTGACTGAGTTTCCCTCAGGAGGTCTGAACACATGGGAAGGGGTGCCACACATCCCTGAGTCTGGGAAGCTCTGTCTCTGACTCAGTCCCACGTGGACCTCACACCCCGCCACTGTTCTCGAGGTTCCCAAATCAGGGAAGAGATTAGAGGATGTGATTCCTTACATTTAAACATTCCTTTCAGATATAAAAGACTTCATTGAACACTGAGGGCCTTCTGATACAAACAGGTGTTGTTAGTTTAGGGAGGGGCACTGGGACTGGGTCGGGACGGTCTGTCAGGGCTGAGCTGCTGTTCATCAGGCATCAGCTATATGTAGGAAATTTATTTATACATTCTATATATTTATATAGGGCTCCCCAGGTAGTGCACTGCAGTAAAGAATCCACCTGCCGATGCAGGAGACACAGGTTCGATCCCTGGGTAGGGAAGATCCCCTGGAGGAAGACATGGCAACCCACTCCAGAATTCTTGCCTGGAGAGTCCCACGGACAAAGGAGCCTTGCGGGCTACAGTGTATGGGGTCCCAGAGTTGGACATGACTGAGAACACACCACATATTTATATACAAACATACATATATACATACAAACACACACACAGACACACACACGGTATTGCTGGTAAACATTAAGAATCTTTTGGACCTCGAGCTATCCAGAACAGATCATGGCTAATGTCCGTATATAAGTACCACAGAGCTAACAGCTAACCCCACAAGTTGAAGTATGTTAATATATACACCTTTCACAGGGAGGCCCTGTATTTACTGTAGAAGCAACAAGAGGCCACCAAGTCTGCTTGAGATCCTTGGCAGAATACCCAGTTCTTTTCTCCCAAGCAGCCTCCTGCCTAACAGGCTGGTTCCTGAGTACCCTGAAAGCAGGAAGAAGGGTACTCTTGAGTCACTGAAAATGGTATATCCCCCTGCCACTTCCCACCCCTACCCCAAGTACAATGCAAAGCTGGGACTCGGGTTTCTAGATCTCTGGGCCTGGAGAGCTGAAGCTCAGACCTGGCTTCAAACCACGTTCAACACACATAGCCTTCCTCACCTTCACTCTAAAGGACCCCACAAGGAGAGTCCTGAGAAGGAGTTCTCTAGAGGTTTGGAACAATGCTTTGACTAAAGTCTACAGATGCTTGAAAAACGTCATTTTTATCAAATGCAACTTTTCAGAGTCACTCACCACATAATCAAAATAGATCTGTTTCTGAGACTTCTGTTTGTGGCCAGGATGGAGTGAGAGGGGCTGGGTTTACCTTCCTGCTGAAACCCTGAGGGCAAGGTTCTGGGGTTGAGAAGCAGGGGACCCCACTCACCTGAGATGCTGTGTGGAGAAGGGAGGCTCCAAAGTCCTGGTTCCTGACAGGCATTTGCTCGGGCTGGGCAGGCAGCTGGGTGGCGGCCGCTGCTGAAGGCAGAGACAGAAGACTGAGCATCCTGATGTCCTTCTTGACCACTCACAGAGGGCACAGGGACAAACCTCCCCCAGCTCCCTCAAGAACCCACACTTGTCCCACCATCCGCAAGCTCAGACCCACGTTTACCTTCCTAACCAACTCCAGCTCCTCCAACCTTCCCAACAGCTACCCCCAACATCTCCTCCTACTTTCCTCAGACCCCAGATCCGAAAGGCCTGGCCCTGTCATTAAGTGGCTTACATTGCAGACTCTGAATCCCCAATTGCAGTTGATTCCTGTAGGTGCACCTTGCGTCTCACATGTCCAGACACACCCCAATTGGTGCAGCCTATGGTGTCAGTTCCCTCCTGACCTGCTGATCACAGTCCCCTGGTTTCTCCAGGAGGCAGCACACACACCACCACCAGGAACCGCCCCTCACCTAGACCTTGCTCCATGTCAGACTCCTCTTTCACCACATAGCTCAGTGGCTCCCCAGGCCCGAGGGCTGTGTTCTGGAGCCCAAGCTTCTGAGGTTCTTCAGCAGGAGACCCTGTGTCCCCTGCTGGGCAGCTCGCAGGCTCTGCCTTCTCTGAGAAGACTTCCTGTCCCAGAACTTGGATGCTGATCTAGAGACAACACACTGTTGATTACTGAAAGACCCAGAGTGAGGGTTTCTGAAAAATACAGAGCTACCCTTCCAGAACGCAGGCCTTAGGGACATGGGGCAGAGAAAGAAATTTATTTCTTTAATAAATGCTGGACCAGCATTTATTTCTGGTCCAGCAGGAACTGGGCAGGGAAGCATCCTGAAAGCAGCTGGAGGATGAGGCCAGAAGGAGACCTGGGAGCCCTTCAGACAGGCCGCTGGGGCTGTGTTTCGACTGGACAGCCTCCACCAATTAAGATGCAGGCATCTTTGCGACAACTCCCCAAACACTCGAAGGATGGGATGGGAGGGGAGACTTTATCTTCAATCCCTAATGGCTAAAAAGTGTAACGTCACAGGGAGACCTAGGATCAGGTGTGGCATGGGGATACACAGAGGAGGTATAATGAAAACCACACTGAGGAGATATAATGAATCTGTGTCCTAGCCTCCTGGGTCAGAGCTCCAAAACCCCTGGAATGTCCTGAAGGACAGGAGTGCCAGGAGCCACTGTTGTGTTCAGAAAAGGCCCCTCCCAGCCATCCCTGAGCTGATCATGATAGAATAACTCCTGGTGGCCCCCGGATAGCTTCAGGATAGAGGCCCGTTGTCAGGGGAACTAACCTGGTGACCGGAGGGCTGGAACATTCAGCCCCGCCCCTCAACCTCTAGGGGACAGAGAGGGGCTGGAGCTCTTCAGCCACTAATGACCAATGATCAATCTATCATGCCTGAGTAATGCGAATGCCATAGTAACTCAAACTGTGGGGTTCAGGGAGCTTCCAACCCAGTGAACACATACAAGGGTCAGGAGGATGGAGTGCCCAGAGGAGGGCATGGAAGCTCTGTGTATCCCCCATCTCTTCTATTTGGCTGCTCCTCAATCATATCCTTTAGAACAAACTGGAAAAAGGAAGCAAAGTGTTTCCCTGAGATCTGAGTCATCCTAGCAAGTTATCAAAGCTGAGGAAGGGGCCTTGGGAGCCTCCCAATCTGTAGCCATCTGGCTGGAAGTCTGAGTGACCCCTGCAGCTTGTGACCAGTGGCTGAAATGGGGCAAGTTTTACGGGACCAGCCCTTATCCTCTGGGTTGAGACAAGCAGACCGCTGCTGTCACAACTGAACTGAATAAGAGGACACCTAGTTGAGATCAGAGACTCAGAGAATTGGTTGTTGGTATGAAAAACCCCACATATTCAGTGCCAGAAAAAAAGATAAAACCCCTGGGATTTCCCTGGTAGTTCTATGGTTAACCACTTCCCTGGTGGCACCAAGGCAGGGGACACAGGTTCGACCCCTGGTCCAGAAAGATCCCACATGCTGTGGGGCAACAAAGCCTGTGCATCACAACTACTGAGCGCACACGCCCTAGAGCCGACGCTCTGCAGCAAGAGCAACCACTGCAACGGGAAGCCCATGCACCGCAACTAGAGCAGCCCCCGCCACTAGAGTAACAACTAGCGTAACTCCACAGCTAGACAGTAGCTCCCGCAGCTAGAGAAAGCCTGCATGCAGCAACAAAAACCCAGTGCAACCGAAATAAATAGATTAATTTTTAAAAAAGACAATGCCCCTGCTAAGACCCCAGAGGACCTGGTGCTTCCCTCCCAGATCACAGCACTCTCTGCTCACCCAGTGCCACAGCCTCTGGGGGTCTCCCTTCAAGCTCTCCACGAGGGTCACGGCCTCCTCCCCGCTGCCTGGACACTGCTTCCGCACCCACGTCTGGATCTCGCCAGGAAGAATGCTCAAGAACTGCTCCAGCATCAGCATCTCCAGGATCTGCTCCTTGGTGTGAACCTCTGGCTGCAGCCACTGGAAACAGAGCTTCCGAAGCTGTTGGAGGGTTTCATGGGGCCCGGACATCACCTGGTAAGGAAACTGCCTGAAGAGCTGGCGTGCGGTCTCGGGGCTGGAGGGCTCCCCTCGGGGGGTAGCATCTGGGCCAGGGAACAGGAGCTCCTCGGCCTTGGCCGGTGGTGGCAGCAGGACAGGAGCCTGCCCCAACTCCACGGGCATTGTCTGGTGTGGCGAGTCCTTTTAGAGGATGTGCTTCTGGGACGGAGCTGTCCCCAGGAGAGCCAGGTCTTCTCAGAGCCTCTCACAGGGACCCTGGAGGGGCAGCGAGAGTGACATTACATGGGCTAGGGGAATGCACTTTCACAAAGAACAGAATCACCTGCCCGCCTGAGAAGCCTTGGAGGGAGGGAGGGAGTCGTGGGTCTTCTGAAATCAATGGATGCACTATTTTACTTTGAAATATGGTAAACTTGAAGCTGCAAAGCAAACTACTAGAACCATAGCTAGACTGTCACCACAACCCTGACCATTTTCACGGTGTTCTTTCTTGGTCTTCAAATGGCCAGACCAAGTAGAAGAATGAAATGCACCACGTGAAGCACGTTCACTAGGTTTCCAGGTAAATAGCTCTTGTCCACAACACTTCAATATCTGCACCCACAGATCTGCAGACTAAAACAGACAGCTGAACAGAGATGTTGATGCCCTAGGAGTAAAGATTAAGGTTGAAATGACTGCATGTATGCAGGCATGCTGAGTTGTGTCTGACTCTTTGCAACCCCATGGACTGTAGCCAACAATGGTCCTCTGTCCATGGAGTTTTTCAGGCAAGAATACTGGAGTGGGTTGCCATTTCCTTCTTCAGAGGATCTTCCTGACCCAAGGATCAAACCCATGTCTCCTGCACTGGCAGGCAGATTCTTTACCACTGCACCACCTTGAAGCCCAAGGTTGAAATGACTAGATGCTTCCAAAATAAATATGAAGTTGAAGAGAACTTTTTCTTCAAAAGGTGCAATGAAAGTTCTAAGTGACCTCTTTTGAGTGCCATGTTGATAACTGAGAATTTATGAAAAATCTGTCATACTAAAATTTTCAACCCTAAACAGAAAAAAGTCTTAAATACTGACTACTGCAAAAACTTTCTTACAGACATGAAGCAAGTTTTATGGTGAGTGGTATCAAAATTCAGAAGGTAGGAACTAAGACAAGGAAAAGAGAATTAGGAAATAACAAAGTTAATATTAAGATATATAAAATATTTCTAGCTAGTTTTCTTGCACGTAATTCTAATATTGGATTATTGGGTCTATCTTAAAATGTTATAAAGGAGCTGGAGGTCATCATTTCTCCACAACATGAACTACAACAACCAAATAAACAACCAGTCCCTTGGGTGCCAGGGTTAATCAGAGATCAGTACAACACTCTAGCTTTTGATGGCTGCTTTATCCTTGAGGGGGCTTCCCTGATAGCTCAGTTGGTAAGGAATCTGCCTGCATTGCAGAAGATTCCTGGGTAGGAAGATCCCCTGGAGAAGGAATAGGTTACCCACTCCAGTATTCCTGGGCTTCCCTTGTGGCTCAGCTGGTAAAGAATCTGCCTGCAATGTAGAAGACCTGGGTTTGATCCCTGGGTTGGGAAGATCCCCTGGAAAAGGGAAAGGCTACCTACTATAGTATTAGAATTCCATGGATGGTATAGTCTATGGGGTCACAAAGAGTTGGACATGACTGACCAACTTTCACTATCAATTTTTTCACTTTTGTCCTTGAGGTGTAAGAGCAATGTCTTTATCCCCATGACTTCACCCAAACAGTTCACTCTATAACACAACATCATTTAAAAATAAAACAAGCTGGAGATTGCTTCAAGATAGTGGAGTAGAAGGCCACGTGCTCACCTCCTCATGTGAGAGTGCCAAAATCACAGCTAACTGTTGAAAAATCATTGACAAGAGGACTCTGGAAAAAAACGTACCCCATTCCAAAGACAAAGGAGAAGCCACAACGAGAGGGCAGAAGGGACGCAATCAAGAAAAAATCAAATCTCATACTTGCTGGATGGGCAACCCACAAACTGGAAAACAATTATACCATAGAGGTTCTCCCACTGTTGGGAAGGTTCTGAACCCCAAGTCAGGCTTCGAAATCTGGAAATTTGGCAAAGGGACTAGGAATCCCCAGGGAATCTGATGTTGAAGACCAGCAGGATTCAATTGCAGGACTTCCACAGGACTGGGGGAAATGAAGACTCCACTCTTGGATGGCATAAAGTCTTATGTGTACCAAGACCCAGGGGAAATGAACACTGACCCCACAGGAGACCGAACCAGATCTGCCTGCTAGTGTTGGAGGGTCCCCTGCAGAGGTTCAGGTCAGCAGGGGCTTGCCATAGGGACGGGGACACTGGCAGGAGCAGTCCTGGGAAGGGCACCTCAGCATGAGACCTCTTGGTGCTTGCCAATAGCCCTACCATCAGTTCAGTTCAGCTGCTCAGTCATGCCTCTTGGCGATCCCATGGACTCGACTGCAGCACACACCAGGCTTCCCTGTCTATCACCAACCCCCAGAGCTCACTCAAACTCATGACCACTGAGTCAGTGATGCCATCTAACCATCTCATCCTTTGTCATCCCCTTCTCCTCCCGCCTTCAATCTTTCCCAGCATCAGGGTCTTTTCCAATGACTCAGTTCTTCGAATCAGGCGGCCAAAGTATTGGAGATTCAGTTTCAACATCAGTCCTTCCAATGGATATTCAGGACTGATTTCCTTTAGGATGGACTGGTTGGATCTCCTTGCTCTCCAAGGAACTCTCAAGAGTTTTCTCCAGCACCACAGTTCAAAAGCATCAATTCTTCGCCACTCAGCTTTCTTTCTAGTCCAATTTTCACATCCATACATGACTACTGGAAAAACCATAGCTTTCACTAGATGGACTTTTGTTGGCAAAGTTATGTCTCTGCTTTTTAATATGCTGTCTAGGCTGGTCTACCATAGAGCCTATAGATTCCAGGGCTGGATCACCTCAGGTCAAAAAACTAACAGGGAGGGAGTATAGTCCCACCCATTAGCAGATAATTGGATTATAGTTTTACTGAGCAAGGCCCTGTCAGAGCAAGACCCAGTTTTTCCCCAGTTCCTCCCATCTGGAAGCTTACACAAGCCTCTTAGCCTCATCTACCAGAGGGCAGAGAGCAGAAGCAAGAACAAGTACATTCCTGCAGCCTCCAGAACAAAACAGCAGATCACAGAAAGTCAATCAAAATGAAAAGGCAGAGGATTATGTCACAGATGAAGGAACAAGATAAAAACCCCAGAAAAACAACTAAATAAAGTGGAGATAGGCAACTTACCAGAAAAAGAATTCAGAATAATGATAGTGAAGATGATCCAGGATCTAAAAAAAAAAAAAAAAAAAAGGAATGGAGGCACAGATTAAGATGACATAAAAAGGTTTAACAAAGATTCAGAAGAACTAGACCAGAAAAAGAAAGCAAAAATTTTTTGAAGGGATAAAACAGAAAGGCAAGAAGATTATGTCTCTTGTGTGGACTCCACTAACTGTCCTTTGTGCTTACAAAGACTTATGTATTGGGCTGGTCAAAGAGTTCATTTGGGTTTTTCCATAACATCTTACAGAAAAACCTGAACAAACTTTTTGCCCTACCTGATATTTCATTCATATATTCATCCAGCACCCAGAGGGCTACAGCAACATGTGCTCAATAATTCAGGAATTCTATTTCTTTTCATGGCAGCCTACCCACTGTAAACAACAACAATACTGAAGAAAGGCTAACAGGCCACTGTTTTCAGGCACTGGACAACAGGTAGGCAAGAAAGGAATCCCTGAGGGAAGAAAAGCTCATGAGGAGGGTCCCATGGTCATCATAGGTGTCTGCAAAGGAATGATTTCCCAAGCCCAGTGCAGTAAGCTGGAGGGCAAGCAGAGACCAGGGGCTACTGAAGTGGCTAGAATTGTAAAGAGAAGGGCAGTAGGGAGGAGGAAGCTGTGGCAACGGAGGCAGACAGTTGTAGAGGGAGGGGGCATTTCCTTGTGATGAATCTTGGCCAAGGGTTGGACTGCACTCAGCATGGTGGAACTATCCAAGGTTCAACAGGGAGTAGTTGTTACCAAGTTAAAAGAGCAAATGAGGGATACAGAAGGCCAACCAATGATGAGAGACATTTACATTTCTGACCCCAAAAGTAGAGAAACATTCAACGCATCCTGAGTTACCTGAAAGGTCACGTTAGGAGTAAGGACCATGCTCGAGAGTAAGACCTACCTACTCTAAACATGCCCCTCAAAACCTAAAAACAGGCTTCAACAATATTCACCAAGGAGGCCCAGTCTGTTGGTCTATTCTGATCCAGTTAGAAGAATTTGAGGGAATTCCTTGGCAGTCCAGTGGTTAGGACTCCACGCTTTCATTGCCAACAGCCCAGGTTCAATTCTTGATCAGAGAACTAAGATCCCACAAGCCATGCAGAACAGCCAAAGAAGAAAAGAATTTGGGAAACATCTTGGGTTTTCCAAGTTCAGTTCATTACCCTAAAACCAAGCTGGTTTTTGTTCAGTCACTAAGTCATGTCCGACTCTTTGTGATCCCACAGACTATAGCATGCCAGGCTTCCCTGTCCTTCACTATCTCCTGGAATTTTCTCAAATTCATGTCCATTGAGTTGGTGATGTTATCTAGCCGTCTCATCCTCTGCTGCCCTCTTCTCCTTTTACCTCTGATCTTTCCCAGCATCAGAGTCTTTTTCAATAAGACAGCTCTTTGCATCAGTGGCCAAAGTATTGGAGCTTCAGCATTAATCCTTCCAATGAATATTTAGGGTTGATTTTCTTTAGGACTGACTGGTTTGATCTCCTTGGAAAGGTATGACAAACCTAGACAGAGTATTCAAAAGTAAAGACATCATTTTGCCAACAAAGGTCTATATAGTCAAAGCTACGGTTTTTCCAGTAGTCATGCATGGATGTGAGATTTGGACCATAAGGAAAGTTGAGCACTGAAGAGTTGATGCTTTTGTATTGTGGTGCTGGAGAAGACTCTTAAGAGTCCCTTGGATTGCAAGGAGATAAAAACCAAACTAACACAACCCAAAGGTGATCAGTCAGTAATTGAATTGCCTGCTAGAAGAAAAATCAACACTCTTCAGAAGATGATAACAGAATCCTTAGTGTCTACAATGTGCCATCCACAATATCCATGATGCGATCCAAAATCAAGGGGAAAGAAATCAAGAGAATCAAGGCCCTGATGGCCTCAGGACTTAAAAACAATATAATTTTAATGAAAGAAGAGATAGTGACTTTCCACAGAGAACTAGAAATCATAAAGAGAAACAAATGCAAATTCTAGGAAATGAACTGTCAACCCAGAATTCCACATCCAACAATAACACCTTTCAAAGAAAGAATTAAAGTAAAGACATACTTCAGATTTTAAAAAAGCCATGAGAATTTTCCCCTAATGATGTGTACTTCAAGAAATGCTAAAGGACATTCTTCCAGTTGAAGGAAAACTTGCATCTACAGAGAGGAATGAAGTGAAGTCGCTCAGTTGTGTTCGACTCTTTGCAACCCCATAGACTGTAGCCTACCAGGCTCCTCTGTCCATGGGATTTTCCAGGCAATAGTACTGGAGTGGATTGCCATTTCCTTCTCCAGGGAATCTTCCCAATACAGGTCTCAAACCTGGGTCTCCCGCATTGTAGACAGATGCTTTACCATCTGAGCCACAGAGAGGAATGAAAATCTCCAAAAATGGTAAGCACATAGTGAATAAATGTAAGATACTATACTTCTATTTCTTCTAACTTCCTTAAAAGAAGCAACTGACTGTTAAGGCAAAAATAGCACTAGTATAAGCAGAACATAAGTAGAAGTGAAAATATATAAATACAGCACAAAGAAGGGGGTAAATGGAATTAATCTGTTATTAGGTTATTACATTTATGAGGTGCTAATGCAGAAACAGAAAATTGAAAGGAAGAAGTAATGTCAGGTGAAGTGACAGATGGGAAACATAGGTGTTAAGTGAGGGGTAGGAAATGAGAAATGTGAGTTATAAAGTGGAACAATACTAAAGCACACTCTGATGAGTTAACCTTTGATAATTTAAGGATGCATAATGCTAGCTGTAAAAGTATTATACAAAGAGGAATAGCTAAAAAACCAAGAGACAATGAAAAGCAGTCAATAATATACAGGAAAGAATCAAGAGAAGAATAAAAACCAGAAAGATCAAGTGGAAAAAAAAAACAGTATGACAGACTAACACCCAACCAGTCAATAATTACATTAAATGTAAATGGACTAAACACTAGAATTATAAGGTATAGATTGTCAGATTTAAAAAAAGCAAGACCCAACTATATGCAATCTACAAGAGACATTTTATATATAAAGACACAGATAGTCTGGAAATAAAATGGAAGAGAAAAGACATTCCATGCAAACAGCAAGCACATGAAAGCTGGTATAGTTACATTAGTATCTAACCAAGAAACTTCATGACAAAGAGAAAAGGAGGGACATTTTATTATGATAATTGGGTTAAATCACCTAGAACACAAAGCACCCTAAAAGTGTAGGCACCTAATATCAGGTCTAAAGGGAAAACTCAATCATCACTGGAGATTTTAACACTGTTCTCTCAGTAACTGATAGAAAAATAGATTCCCCCGCAATATATATATATATATAAGGAAATAGATATCTACTACTGTGGGCAAGAATCACTTAGAAAAATGGAGTAGCCATCATAGTCAACGAGAGTCCGAAATGCAGTACTTGGACGCAATCTCAAAAACAACAGAACAATCTCTGTTAGTTTCCAAGGCAACCATTCAGTATTACAGTAATCCAAGTCTACGCCCCAACCAGTAATGCTGAAGAAGCTGAAGATGAATGGTTCCATGAAGACTTACAAGGCCTTCTAGAATTAACACCCAAAAAAGAAGTCCATTTCATTATAGGGGACTTGAATGAAAAAGTAGGAAGATAAGAGATACCTGGAGTAACAGGCAAATTTGGCTTTGTAGTACTGTATGAAGCAGGGAAAAGGCTATTAGAGTTTTGCCAAGAGAACGCACTGGTCATAGCAAACACTCTCTTCAAAGAACACAAGAGAAGACTCTACACATGGACATCACCAGATGGTCAATACCAAAATCAGATTGATTATATTCATTGCAGCCGAAGATGGAGAAGCTCTACACAGTCAGCAAAATCAAGACTGGGAGCTGACTGTGGCTCAGATCATGAACTCCTTATTGCCACATTCAGACTCAAATTGAAGAAAGTAGGGAAAACTACCAAACCATTCAGGTATGACCTAAATCAAATCCCTTACGACTATACAGTATAAGTGACAAATAGATTCAAGGGATTAGATCTGATAGTGTGCCTGAAGAACTATGGATGGAGGTTCATGACATTGTACAGGAGGCAGTGATCAAGACCATCCCCAAGAAAAAGAAATGCAAAAGGGCAAAATGGTTGTCTGAGGAGGCCTTACAAATAGCTATGACAAGAAGAGAAGCAAAAGGCAAAGGAGAAAAGGAAAGATATATCTATTTGAATGTAGAGATCCAAAGAATAGCAGGAAGAGATAAGAAAGCCTTCCTCAGTGATCAGTGCAAAGAAATAGAGGAAAACAACAGAATGGGAAAGACTAGAGACTTCTTCAAGAAAATTAGAGATATCAAGGAACATTTCATGCAAAGATGGGCTTGATAAAGGACAGAAATGGTATGGACCTAACAGAAGCAGAAGAGATTAAGAAGAGGTGGCAAGAATACACAGAACTATACAAAAAAGATCTTCACGACCAAGATAATCACGGTGCTGTGATCACTCCCCTAGAGCCAGTCATCCTGGAATGCGAAGTCAAGTGGGCCTTAGGAAGCATCATGATGAACAAAGGTGGTGGAAGTGATGGAATTCCAGTTGAGCTATTTCAAATCCTGAAACATGATGCTGTGAAAGTGCTGCACTCAATATGCCAGCAAGTTTGGAAAACTCCGTGATGGCCACAGGACTGGAAAAGGTCAGTTTTCATTCCATTCCAAAAGAAAGACAATGCCAAAGAATGCTCAAACTACTGCACAATTGCACTCATCTCAAATGTTAGCAAAGTAATGCTCAAAATTCTCCAAGCCAGGCTTCAACAGTACATAAACCATGAACTTCTAGATGTTCAAGCTGGATTTAGAAAAACAGAGGAACCAGATCCAACTGCCAACATCTGTTGGATCATTGAAAAAGCAAGAGAGTTTCAGAAAAACACCTACTGCTGCTTTATTTACTATGCCAAAGCCTTTGACTGTGTGGATTACAACAAACTGTGGAAGATTCTTCAAGAGATGGGAATACCAGACCACCTGACTTGCCTCCTGAAAAATATGTATGCAGGTCAAGAAGCAACAGTTAGACCTGAACATGGAACAACAGACTGGTTTCAAATAGGAAAAGGAGTATGTCAAGGCTGTATATTGTCACCTTGCTTATTTAACTTATATGCAGAGTACATCATGAGAAACGCTGGACTGGGGGAAGCACAAATTGGAATCAAGATTGCTGGGAGAAATATCAATAACCTCAGATATGCAAATGACACCACACTTGTGGCAGAAAGCAAAGAACTAAAGAGCCTCTTGATGAAAGTCAAAGAGGAGAGTGAAAAAGTTGACTTAAAGCTCAACATTTGGAAAACTAAGATCATGGTATCTGGTCCCATCACTTCATGGCAAACAGATGGGGAAACAATGGAAACAGTGACAGACTTTATTTTGGGGGGCTCCAAATTTACTGTAGATAGTGACTGCAGGCATGAAATTAAAAGATGCTTGCTCCTTGGAAGAACAGTTACGACCAACCTAGACAGCATATTAAAAAGCAGAGACATAACTTTGCCAACAAAGGTCCGTCCAGTGAAAGCTATGGTTTTTTCTAGTAGTCATCTATGGATGTGAGAGTAAGACTAGAAAGAAAGCTAAGCACCAAAGAATCTGATGCTTCTGAACTGTGGTGTTGGAGAAAACTCTTGAGATTCCCTTGGACTGCAAAGAGATCCAACCAGTCTATCCTAAAGGAAATTAGTCCTAAATATTCATTGGAAGGACTGATGTTGAAGTTGAAACTCCCATACTTTGGCCACCTGATGCGAAGAACTGACTCACTAGAAAAGACCCTGAGGCTGGGAAAGATTGAAGGCAGGAGGAGAAGGGGACGACAGAGGATGAGATGGTTGGATGGATGGTATCACCGATTCAATGGACATGAGTTTGAGTAAGCTCGGGGAGTTGGTAATGGACAGGGAGGCCTGGTGTGCTATAGTCCATGGGGTCACAAAGAGTTGGATGTACTGAGTGACTGAACTGAACTGAAGGAAATAGAAAATCTAAACAACACTGTGAGCCAAGTTGATACAACCATCACTTAAAACAACAACTGCAGAGTACACATTCATTTCAAGTGCATAGGAAGCACTCATGAAAACAGAACATAATTATGTTTCAAAACACTAAAATCTTAAAGTATAGATTCTCTGATCACAGAGTAATTGAACTCTGAAAATTACAAAAGTAAAAGAAAACAATAAGATACCTAGAATATCCTAATATATGGAAATATTAAATAACCTGTCAAAGAAACCAGATAGGAAGTTAAAACATTTTCTTCATATTGACCGATAATGAAAACACAACATATTAAAATTTGTAGGAAATGGCTAAAGGCTGCTTAGAGAGAATTAAACAGCTTTAAGTAAATATGTCAGGTTGGGAACTAAGTGAATTGCAAAAGGCTTAATCTGCAGGGCTTAATGCAAAGCCAGAGGAGGAGATACTTTTACAGAAAGGATTAGAGTTAACTTTTCCAGGAATGTCTTTTATAAACAAATTATTATTATTAGTGGAAGTACTTTGTCTCATAATTAAACAACTGCTGAGTGAATTTTACAACTTAATTCAGATGCTGCGAAAAATTAACTCTTGAAAATAAACATGTTAAAACTTTTAAATATATATGCATCCTTCACTATCTAGATATGGCTCCTGAATTTCAAATAACATGTAGCAAGATTTTAGATAGCAAGAGACTTATCTGTGGACTTATTCATATTTACTTAGTTCCTGAATTAAAACAGCAGTTTAGATAACACCTAAGGAAAGCGACTTTCAGGGAAAACTGTCTCATAAATTATTTAACTCTGATTTCACTGTTACACTTTCACATAATGGTAGGGAAAATGCCTCAAGTATTCATAATTAAATTACTTTATGGGCTTCCCTAGTGTTTCACATGGTAAAGAATCCGCCTGCAATGTGGGAGACATGGGTTCCATCCCTAGGCTGGGAAGATTCCCTGGAGGAGGGCATGGCAACCCACTTCAGTATTCTTGCCTGGAGAATCCCCATGGACAGAGGAGCCTAGCCAGTTACAGTCCACTGGGTTACAAAGAGTTAGATATGACTGAGCAAGTTAGGCACAGCACACACATAAATGGTTCATAGGTTGGTACTGCAAATACTTCATGAGACTATACTCCTGTTGTTTTGAAAAAAAAAAAAAAAAGGAAAGTTCTTCCAAATGTATAGTCGTTATACTTATTAAACCTATAACAAATCAGAATGCACTTTTAAATGAACATCTAGGTACACACATGAGCAGAGCACAAAGATGGTCTCTTTAAATCTCAGTCAAGCTTCTGAGTCATCTTTTTGAGTAGGGCTGGCTCTTGGACTCTGTCCTTGGCCCTTCTAGTTTAGCAAGAATCTTTCTGACTCCAGTTTAGGGAAAATCCCGTACTTTTGAATTTTGATCAAATTCAACATCCTTTGACATCTGACCAAATTCCCTTTGGCCCTGACCTGCCTTCAGCAAAGCCGGTCAAGTTAGTTCAGCCAGAGTGACCCTCTAAAGGCAGACGTTTCCTCTAAGTAATTTTCCATTCACTGACCCCACCCTACCCCTTGGCTATAAATCTCGACTGTCCTTGTCCTATTCAATCTGTCCCTCCCACACCTCAAAACCCCATGGGAGTCCCCCTGAATACCGTCCACCTTACTGTCTTAAAGAGTGTCTGAGTAACTTTTTTCTCTATCAAGTTCCACGTTGGGCACGGTTCAAGTAGATCCTCAGAAATGGGCTTCCCTGGAGGCTCAGCAGTAAAGAACATATATGTCTGTCAATAATAGACAACGCAGGTTCCATCACTGGGTGGGGGGAGATACCCTGGAGAAGGAAATGGCAATACACCTCAAGTATTTTTGCCTGGAAAATTCCATGGACATGGACGACTGGCAGGCTGCAGCCCATGGGATCACGAAGAGTCGGACACGACTTAGCGATTAATCACAACCCTCACAAATAACCAGAAAGGCATTACAGTGTACAGGTCTGAAATCTCTGAGGCTCACCGAGGCGGCCAAATTCAAACCCAGGAAGCTCTAACCGCCTCCGCCTTTGAGAGGAGAGCTGCAAACCTTTGGTAACTTGAGGCGGGGTGGGGGTGGGGGACTGGGCGGGGAGCAGGCGGGCTTAGGAGCTGTCACGAACAGCTGGAGGGGAGGAGAGCTACAGGCACTGAGGCCGGAGACGGGATCCGGCCCTGCCAGGCGCCGGGCAGCGCTGCCCACTGAGCCCACCCTCTGCCCACGACGCCGACCGCACCCAGGAGCCAGGCTGCGGGCATCAGCCCATAAGGGTTCCCTTTTCCCGAGGCTCACTTCCAGCCTTCTCGGGGAGGCAGGAGAGAGGGGCCCCTTCTCGTCCCAGGCCAGAAACGTGGCTGGAGAGTCCGGCAGGGCCCACAGGCTCGGGAGCGCTAGGCCGGTCGGGGTACCGTGCCTCCACTCACAGCCTCGCTGCCCCTCCCCCGCACTCGCGGCGTCCCCGAGCGTCCAACGGCCGGACGCCGCTCCCGGAGGCCCGGCCGAGTCCGGCGCACACGCGGGCGGCGCCATGCCCGGCCCCGTGCCGCGGCGTCCAGGCCACTCCAGCCCGCGTGCGCTCACCTCGGCCCGCGGCGCCGGCTTCGGGCGCACTTCCGGGAAACCGGAGGCTGTGCGCGACTCTGGGTCCGACGGGGCGGGGCGCCGGGGCGGGGCGGGGGCGGGGCTGATGCCTAGGCGCTGATTGGCTGTCCATATAGACCCGCCCCGCTCGCGCCTCTGAGGCCGCTATGCGTCACGCAGCGGGCGAGTCTCTCATTCATTTGCGGTCGCTCACTCCTCACCTGGACCTAAAGGTTCACTAAAGTGAACCCCAGGTCTGGATCCAGCACTTGACCAAGCAGTGCGAGGGATGCAGAGGTCGTTCTAGTGTCTTTCCCAAACTCTTCGGCCCCTAACCCCGGCTCTTAACCGCAGTCTCTCCTCCTTGTGGTCCTCACCTCACTTAGAACTCCCAGGGGCGTTTGATTTGCCCTGACCTTTCTCTGTCAGGCTTCTCCAACTCTCACCGACTCTGCGTTTCCTCGGCTCTCTTCTTCCACTGTTCCCCCTTCAGTGTTGCAGTTCTCTTCCCGTCTCCTTTTGTCTGCCCCCGCCTCCCCGCCCCACCCCCATTCTCACTCCTTCAAGATGATGTCTTCCTTGCCTCCTCCCTCCCCTTCTTCCCTTTCCACTTGACAATAATCTCCGAGCCCTAGGATTTTACCGCCTTGTTCATCTCTACGACACCTTTCCTCTCTCCATCCTCTACCCCTACCTCCTTCCAAGTCATTTCTAACTAGGATAACAACTGTCCATTTCCAGGTCATCCTGCACTCTCCCACTCAGTCATCCTGTGTGTTTTTCTAGGTCCCAGGGCCTGAGCGAAATCCACTGTGTGAAAACTATTTCAGCTTAACCCAGGTGGGAGTTTCTGAAGTTGACTTGTATTACAATGCTGTTTTTTGACTTCCTGGGCAGAGCATGGTAGCAATTTGTCAGAGACATGTAGAGTGACACTTGCCTAGGGTGTTATTCCCAATGCCAAGGTGCTTTGCTTCTAAGAAAGTCAAGAGGTGAGCTGATTTGGAAAGGGAGGATGATGGATTTCTATCTTCAACATGTTAGTTTTTAGCGGATCAACATCCAAGGAACATAACAGTAATTTGGAAGCTTTAGTTGAGTCACAGAGCCCTCTTGAATCTGATGGAAGCTATAAATCCGTTCCCAAGGAAAATGCACATACATCTCTACACAGAAAATTTTGCACACAAATTCAGGGAGTTCACAGAATCCTGAAGTGCATTGTTGGAACTCATGAATTTCAGGTTGAAAACTCTTACTCTGGTAGATGGTTCTTGATAAGGAAGAGACACTTGGCAGTTTAATCATTTCTTTATAAACTGGCAACTTGCTCTTTGTGATATAGGATCATCATTCCTGCCCAAAGTCTTGGCAGCTAACTAGTTCAGTTAGTTTCTTGAAGTATGAGTTAAGAAACAATTATTTATTATTATG